>PVJS01008577.1:0-52713 GCA_004027185.1 Glis glis
GGGATTGAACTCAGGGGCATTCTACCTCTGAGCTACACCCCCAGCCCGATTTTTTTATTTTCTTTCTTTCTTTCTTTCTTTCTTTCTTTCTTTCTTTCTTTCTTTCCTTCCTTCCTTCCTTCCTTCCTTCCTTCCTTCCTTCCTTCCTTCCCTCCCTCCCTCCCTCCCTCCTTCCTTCCTTCTTCCTTCCTTCCTTTTTTCTTTCCTTTCTTTCTTTCATTCATTTTTTTTTTGAGGTACCGGGGATTGAACCCAGGGGCGTTCGACCTCCGCGCTACACCCCCGGCCCTATTTTTTATACTTTATTTTGAAACCGGGTCTCATGAAGTTGCGGAGGGCCTCACTAAGTAGAGTGAGAGTGAGTGAGAGAGAGAGAGAGAGAGAGAGAGCTGAAGCTGGCCGCGAACCCGGATCCTCCGATCTCCACCTCCCAAAGTACTGGGATTACAAGCGTGCGCCACCACGCCCAGCTTATTCTTTATTTTGAAACAGGGTCTCACTAAATTGCAGAGGGCCTCACTAAGTAGCTGAGGCTGGCCGGGAACCCTGATCCTCCTGTCTCAGCCTCCCAAGTACTGGGATTACAGGCGTGCACCACCACGCCCGGCTTGTCTCTAACTTCTTAATTTATGAAATTTTGAATCATTTTCATAAAATAGAGATGGCCCAAATGTAGCTCTTTGATAAATACAATTCAGATACCCATATATATTTACTACAAGTTGGTCAATAATTTTCATATTACTGGAGTTTGGATTCTTCTTTCTGAAGTTGGATTACTAAAGTTTCATTTCTTCCTTTTGTAGAAGGTATCAGAGATGAGTACTGAGCATATTTTATTTATTCATTTGCTATCCTTGTTACTTTAGAGCCTGAGGTTACACCTTCAGATTACATTTTTTAAAATTATGAAGTGATAGAGTCATAAAAATCACAATAGTATGCTACTGGAAAAAAGATTTTTGTCCTAGGGCCTTGTAGTTCACTAACTGAGACTTTCCTTAGGCCAGGGCAGGTAGAATATTATAGAGTGTGAGGTCCTTGACAAAAAACCCACCCTATCATAAATTCCCTGAAGCATAAAGCTGAGAATCAGTAACAGGGATGATCTCAATTGTCAAAGAACATATTCAGAGAATGATGATCTTCTGAGGTAACCAGGGCTTCAGATATACTCATTTGCCCTCAGGATTTTATTAAGTGGCTTCTAGGATGAGTTCTATTTTGTATGTCCAAAATAGACTCATATGTCAGAATATTATTTTTTATAATAGAACAAATGACAAGCCACAGTTCTCAGTAAGTGTTAATAGTTTCTCTATAAAGCAAGTGCTATTTTTAGACTAAAGTATAGATATGATGATAAATGTAAATGATGAGTAATAAGAATGATTACCTCCAGTATTTGGGAATGTAATTATTAAAGCAATATTAAAATACCAGAAAGTCTATTATGTTTAATGTGTGTGGATGCAAATGGAAGCATGTGTTATAGTCACTATTTATTGATTTGATGAATCTAATGATGATAGATTAATTGATTTTTAAGGGAATAACAATTAAGGCCACAGACCCCAATCATACCTTTTTGTTTTTCTTAAGGTATTATGAAAGATCAAAGACAAAGTAAATTCCATTTAAATTTTTTCTTTTTTTGCGGTACTGGGGATTGAACCCAGGGGCATTCTACCTCTGAGCTACACCCCCAGCCCTATTTTTTATTCCTTATTTTGAAACAGGGTCTCACTAAGTTGCGGAGGGCCTCACTAAGTAGCTGAGGCTGGCCGGGAACCCGGATCCTCCTGTCTCAGCCTCCCAAGTACTGGGATTACAAGCTTGCGCCACCACGCTAAATATGTGCCATAGAGTGGTGTAGTGTTGCGGGGGGGAGGGAGTATAGAATATTCTGAAAATTAGTATGTCTGATTAGGATTTTTGAATTCTAGTAAAACTGGACATTATTGCAGTAGATATAATGTTTATTATACTGTTATGGTTAGATATAGAATGGCCCCTTAAAGAGTTGATAAATTGGTATTTGGAGCTGATGTAATTGAGTCATGAGGGTTGTAATCCCAGAAGTGGATAAATCCATTGTAATGGATTTACCTGGGTGGTACCTGGTAGGCAGGTTGGGTGTGGCTGGAGGTGGGTCTCTGGGGGTGTGGCCTTGGGGATTATATAGAGTTCCTGCTCCCTCTTTCTTGCTTTTGGCCTCCATGATGTGAACAGAGCCCATGTGCTCTCACTCTGCAATGCTCTGAGATAGGTGGTCCCCAGCTTCACATGGACTGAGCCCGAAACTGCGGTCAGATATTTAGATTTTGGCTGCAAGAATGCTTACTGATTTCTGTTAGTATATGACAGAAGTGTTTGTGTACTGTTTTTAGAATTCATCAGAAAGTGCAGATGGAGATGTGGCACTAAAACTATTGAACTATCTAATGAAATCTGTGAGTTGGGGTCTTAATGCAATTTAGTGTTCTGCTGTGAAGCAGGGAAGTCTTCTAGACAGGAAGGGTTGTATTCCACATTCTACTGTTTTCTTTCTTTTCTTGGCACTTGATACCTCAATAATATCACTTTGCAAAATTCAGAGAGTGTTAGGTTCAGTGAGACCCTACAACCCAAGTGGCTTCTGAAGGTACTTTACCTTTGAAATTCTTTGTGTTCTGTTCTCCTTGGAAAAGCAAATAGAGAATCTTTATTTTGAGAGTAGTCCAATAGAATAAATCCAGATAGACAACCAATTCTCTTTTTATTTATCAAGCTAGTAGAGAAGCCTTTGTCAAGACACCTGCCATATCATTGTATTTTAACTCAGCAGTGAGATAAATCAGAAAGTCCCCTTTATGTATATTTCTAATGTTGAGGTTTTAAAAAATCAAACGTATGATCATTTCTAGTAGCAGATGTGTACTTAAGAGAACGCTATGATGATATTTCTGTATATACGTCTGACAAGTGGCTGGGGGTATGGCTCAGTGGCAGAGTGTATGCTTAGTATGTACTGGGTCCTGGGTTCAACTCCAGCAACAAAAAGAAGAAAAAGAAAAAAATAAATAAGTAGAAGAAAGAACTCTGACAAATTTTCAACATGGGGTACTTATGTCCAGTTATAAAATCTAAATAGGAACCAGTTGTTTCTAAGGAAGGACACTTAGTATATTATTTTAATTCCCCTAATTATATATTCTTCCCATTTCTTTTAATGAATTCGAGATGGTTCCCATGATACATCTTTTTAAAGGACATTTGATGGCTTGGTTGGGGGTTTAAGCCTTTATGTGAATCTTTTTTCATGGAGAATTTCCAAGCAGGATATCTTGATTTTACTATCACTTCTAAAATAAGTGAAAGTGAAACCACTGCTTAGTACTGCTTTCTCCTTTGATTTTTTTTTTATTTTTGAAGTCAGTGGAAATTCCATATGTGGAAAGAGATATAGTCTTAAAATATTTTACAATGAGATTTGATTTCACAAGAGATTAAATAAAAATCTAAAATATTTGGGTTTTAAAATTATTGTATTTGAACATCTTTTTCTTCCTTAAATTAGAAATATTAATTTTAAAATATTCTATGGAGTAGTTTTTACTGCATAAATGGAATACAGAATCTTTAATAATATTCTACCAGGTGGTTCTTGCAAATTTTTTTCATTAGAGATATTGTTTGTTCTTAGCAAACTTTTAGTGTTAGGTATTTGTGATAAGCATTGAGAGGAACTAAGAGTAGTTCTAGCTGACATTGAAAGAGCCTTAGGATAAAGATTGTATGTTTGTCTCAGCTAAAATTTAGAATGCATTGAAAAGAGAAGGAAGGTTGTCAAGCTGGCAGTGTTACCTGAAGAACAGCTGGATGATGCCTGGGAATGCCCTTTGTGGGTCTGAGGGTACAGCAGCTTAGCAGACTAAATCTGCTCCAGTTGCTTGACCTTAACCTATTTAGAAGAAAAAGAAAGGTAATATCTGAAAGTAATCTTTCCAATAATTGTTTATGGGACAATTTATCCTTAGCCCTCCTTTACATTTGTTATATGCAAAACAAAAGGGAAAAAATATGCTGGGCATAATGGTGCACATCTGTAATCCCAGTACTTGGAAGGCTGAGACAGGAGGATCACAAGTTCAAGGCCAACATGTGGTAACTTAGAGAGACCCTGTTTCAAAATAAAAATAAAATAAAAAGGACAGGGAGTAGAATGCCCCTGGGTACATTCCTCAGTACCACCAAAAAAAAAAAAACAAAACAAACAAACAAAAAAGATGATCTCAAAGTTTGCAATCTTTCTTTCAGTTTATAACTTCTTTTTGAACTATATGCTTTTCTCCCTCTTACCATGCTGTGTACACTCTGTCTTGAGGCCCTCAATGACACCAGCCCCTCTTTTCTTTCTCTTGCCTTCTTATTCTTGACTGTGGCTGTTTCAGCACTTCCCACAACAACCCTTTGCCTTATACCTTTATTGCCACTGCCCAATCTTCTTTTCTTTCCTTCACTACCAGATTTTGTGGATTAGTAATCTATAGCACTTTTCATTTTTTGCCACTCATTTCAACTTCAACTCTTTTTTTTTTTTACTTCTATTAAAATCAAGTTATGGAAATTGCTTCCCTCTACATTACTAAGTTACTTGGACTCACCACATCTAATATTCATCATCCTCTTTGACCATGCTGCAGCATTTGGCCATATTGACCAAGCGCTTTCTTAATTGAAATTATCTCTTCTTTTTGTCTGTGAGACACTGGAGACAATTACTTCTTTTATTCACATTTTTTTTTTATGTGGCACTGGAGATTGAACCCAGAGGCATTCTACCTCTGAGCAACACCCCCCAGCCCGATTTCATTTCTTATTTGTAAATAGAGTCTCACTAAGTTGTGGAGGGCCTCGTTAAGTTGCCAAGGCTGACTTCAAACCTGCAATTCTTCTGTCTCAGCCTCCCAGGTACTGGGATTACGAGCTTGCGCTACCACGCCTGGCTTTTATTCACATTTTTAACAGGTCATGTTAATAATTATTCTATGGCAATAATTCCAGCATCTCTCCTGAGTCAGAGTCTTTGGGGCGTGTTGAAGGTCAATCCATGCAAATTAACACGAATCTAGTGGGGCAGACATGAAGCTGAAAATGAGGAACCAAGTCAAGAGTCATGAACACAGAGCAAGTCATAAAGGATCTTGGGTAATTATCACAAATAAAGCTTAAGTGCCCATAGCCTTCCAGTTTGACAGCTGGTATCTTGATAAACCAGACTGACTTAAAAACACATGTTTGGAATCTGGCAACAAGAAACCTGGGGGCTGAGGATGGATTCCATCTGTTCCTCTGTCTGCCTATGAACCCACCAACCAATCCTGGCTTCTCCACTGACTCTCAGTACTTAGGAGAGAGGCTCCAGCACATCCTGGGCATTCCTAAGATGGATACCAACTTCCAAAAAATGTTTCTCTAAATTATACTCTTTTGGAAACAAAGAGTGTTGGAATTAACCTTGGTGCCAGAAGTTTAGTACCTTCTGCACCACATATTAATTACATCATAAGTTCTTGGAAATGGTAGGAAATGGTGAGTGTAGAAGGTAACGGTAGGAAGCAAGAGGGGCTCTGAACTAAAGAAGCGATTATGGGTGGGACATGAGGGCACTGGGTTGTGACTTTAGATTGGTCCGAGAAGTAGAGTCTTTAGCAGGATTTATTTGAATTTCTTCTGCTGAGGAGCAGTAGTTTGGCTGTGCTAGGGAATTAGCTAGGTTGCTGGTGTGTTCTTGAATTTGGGACTCCTATTCAAGTTAGTAGGGAGTACTCAGCATCAGAGGGATGAACCAATTCAGAATCCATTAAGGAAAGCTGAGATTTAAATGTTAGAAAGGGCCCAAAGAATTGGAAGGAGTGATGGTGTTAAGGGTCTGAAATTAAGCAGAGATGAGACTGTAGTGAGTTTCAGTAGGGTAAAAGCAGGGAGGATCCTGAGTGATTTCCCAGACCAATTTGGAGCATACTGGGTGTTCTTTGCAATTCATGAACTGGTGGTATTTGACTGTCTGAGATGGGTTTGAGGGGTTAGGCAGAGTCAAGAAGTAGTGTGAATATGTGGGCAGGAAAACCAGATGGGATCTACAACTTCATACTTTCTCCTGGCCCTGCTCTGTATACTCTTGCTTTGTAGAGGGTATCTTTTTTTTTTTTTTTTTGCGGTACTGGGAATTGAACCCAGAGGCATTCTACCTCCAAGCTACATGTAGAGAGGGTATCTTTTAAGTCTTTCTCAATGGTCTACATCCCTTGTAGGTACTGCCTGTAGCTGGGGTTTTATTTTTGCTCAGAGATGCTGGGAAGCAGCTGAGTGGAAGCCACAGTGTCTAGGGCTATAGCTCTTCTAATCAGCTGTTTGCTTCCTGAGTGTAGGACTCATGGCTTATTTATCTTCATAGTGCTTTCTCAGGAAATAATTATGAATGAATGATATGCCAAAAGGAACCTTATAAAAGATAACCAAGTTTTACTCTATGGAAAATTTTTTATTATAATATTCATTGTGGCATTATTAGTCTACAATAGGCATTTTGTGAAATAATGAAGGAAAAAGTGAGAATATACTTGTCTGAATTTATTGTTTGTATAAAGTCTAAGGTATATTAAAACTAAATTTTTATTGTCATTTAACCCAAAGGATCAAAAGTGTCTTTTTGACATAGACCTTTTTTTAAGAAAACTGTATCTGGTTTCTACGCTGGAACTTTTACATATAAGATGATTGGTAGTTTAATGTTCTTTTTAAAAATAATAAACAAACGAATGTTTCAGGAAACCTGTGATAGACTGAATCAGGTGGAACTGATTTAATGTTATGGATAATTACATAATTAGTGCTGTAAAAAATAACCATACTATCTGCTTGATGGACTGGAGCTGCTGTGAAGGAGGTGTGTAATTATACAATCAGCAACCTCCTCCTATGCTGATTCTAGGTAATCCTTTTTCTGCCTTGCTTGAGAAAGGGCTTCCTGTCTTGTGTTTCCTGATATTACTTAAGTGAAGAGAGCTGAGCCTTGAGTAGTTCCCCATCCCTTGGTAAGTCTCTTCATGGCCTGGGTCTGTGTGAGAGCATCCTCTGAGACCAGTGGCTTCTAAGCTTTTTTGATGTTAGTTTACAGTAAAAAATAATATTCTACATCAGGACCCAGTACACCCCACACATGCATACCTGAAATCAAGGTTTGTGAAACAATTCTTATTCTTTCTAATCTACTCTATTATTCTGTTCTGCCCTACTTTATTTTTAACAAACGCTAGTCAAGGCCCACCAATTGATTTCAGAACCTATTAATGGCTCATGACTCATGTTTGAAAAATATAACCTTAGGCCTTAGTGATTGCTAATGTCAGTGGAAGGGTTTCAGAGAGCAGCGTAATGGGGCTGCTGGGGCTTTGTGTGGCAGGTGGTGTGGCATGGTTGAAAGAGCAAGGGCTTTGGCATTGGGCAAATTTGGTTTTAAATCTCTATTTTTCCTTATTTTAGCTGTGTGACTTTGAATGTGTTACTGAACTGCTTTGAGCCCCAAATCCCTTATCTGTGAAACAGGGTTCCAAATACAGAAGTTAGGAGGTGAGGAATTGGGGCCTCTCTGTAAGGGGTATGTGTGTGCTTGTGTGTATTAAATGATATCATGAAAGAAAATATCTTTCTGCCTTGTCCAAGAAAGGGCCAGTGCTATGAAAGTAAAACGCATGTCAGGGTAGGTGACTCATCAGGCTTAGTTTCTTCCCCCAACTCCCTCAACCTCAGACACCTCAACTGGAGACAGATGTAGTTACAATCTTTGCCTGGCAGGATGCTTATGAAGATCAAATAAGATTGTGGGAGCAAAGGGTTAATAAATATTTGTTTTTATTAGTGCAACCTTAAAGCAGCTTTACTGTTGCAGAATAGATCTTTGCAGGATTGAAAATGATATGTGACAAAACTAGAAAACAAAACTGATTTTGAGACCTGTATTATAACTGTTACTAGGAAGTATTGTTTTGAGATACAGGTGTTGCATGTTGGTATAGGAATGCTGCCTCCATAACAGCTGCTGGAGGATGGTTTATAGTGCCTATTATAAATTGATATATATTTGAAGTTCCATATTACATTCTATATAAAATTTAAAGAAACTTTAAAGTTATTGCACAAAGGACTTTGCTTTATCAAGACCTAGAAAAATCTAGGCAGAAGACCACTCCAATTACCCTATGTGTAATATTTCTGCCAATCTTTCTTTACCTTAACTGGAATTCAGTATAACAATTTAATTGTGATTGACTGTGAATAATGTAACCTATCTCACAGCTTGAAAGCTTGGGGGGGGGCTCTTTTCACTATAGATTTTTATAAAACAACCTTTTTTTCTTTAAATATGTTACAGTTTTTACTACTTCTGTAACAGTTTGTGACTTTGAAATGCTAGTTCCTCACTAGTTTAATACTGGACTTTCTTTTCTGAAAAGAAATTCCTTGGTTTTGAAATTCCTTGGTTTTGTTACTGTCTGCACTCCTCTCTTCCATTCATCTTTTCTCTGGGATTCTACTGAGACTGTGATTATTTAGTGGTAACCTGGGCTTTGTTGGTTGTGTAGAAGGGACATAAATCAGCCAAGGCAAGTATGAGCAATGACAGCTACAAAGCATCTTTTCCATATTTCTTATCCCCCACAGTGTCCAATCTCTGGTTGCTCTGAAATATTTCCGTCTCACTTTAGGCATATGTTGGTTGATTACACTTAATTTTTATGCCATTTCGAAGTTTCCAGTCTCTTACATTACATTAGGAAATCACCTAACACTTTATGTTAACTTTGAATTGCACTTAGAGACATTCAGGAGAAAGGGACTGGCTCCTTTAAGACAGAAGCACCCTTTTTCCTGCCAGAATGCTCATTGTAAAACTGAAGGGCTTAGCCATAAAGGGCTTAATGTAAATTGAATATTGATAGAGAAGGGAGGTTAATTGGCCTTAGTTACTTGGTTGCTAAGGAAGCATTTTCCTGATTGGGAGGAAACTCTCCTGGGTGTTCTGCAGCTTCTTGTGGACCTAAGATGCTTTGTTTTATCTCTTGCTTTCTGTTTCTGAGTTGGAAGAGGACAGAGCAGAAAGCTATCATAGGAATGAAAAGCTGTGTGAAGCAGATGGTTGCTCTGTCTTTGCTACAGAAAGAGAGAGCTAAATACTGACTAGCAACAAGCCAATGCCAGCAAGGACTCTTTGTTTAAGGCAGACAGTTGGGAAATACCATGAGGGCAAGATATAAAGAGCTTGCTGCGAGGACACAGAGAGGTTAGACCAGAGTTTTTTCAGTGTCTGGATACATGTAGGCAAGAGAAATTAAAGTATATTTTCAGTGGTCCTCTACTGTCCCTGTTCAATCATGGGGTTAACAGTTTTCAATATGGTTGAGTTTATTAAGGAAAGTTACTTAGCTCTTATTTGGTTGTTTGTATTTTGGAGGTTTTGTACTTTACTGTGTATTATACTTAACAAATTTAGAATCTGTTGATCTATATTTGTTTCTATAAAATGTTTAGTTATAAATATCTCTATATTTGTGTATAGCATGTCACTTAGAAATAAAAGTAACTGGAGCAAACAAATTGCAATTTTTAATTGAAATGATTTTTCAAAGCAAAAATGTCTTTGTCTATTGACTATCCATATATGCTCTAGTTTCTGGTTATACTTAGGTTAATTTTAAAGTATTATTTCTTAATATTGAATGATACTCCATTAACTTCAGGAAGTTAGTGCCTATATTTTGTTTAGTTTCATTTCCCCCCTCATTACTTCATTCAACAGATGTTTTTGTTGAATATTCTTTCACTGCATTTTTATTTGGGTGGTGCTGGGGATTGAACCCAAGTCTCACTGTTCCACTGAGCTATATCCCCAGCCCGAACAGATATTTTTGAGTATCTACAAGCATTGGATACTGTGCCTTAAGGATAACACAAGGTCTAAAATTCTCCTAGAATGTAGTGATATACTTCTCAGGAGAGTTTGGAAAATGGAAGTTGTTTTGCTAGCATTTTCTGATCTATATTAGGGTTTCTTCATTGTTGGTATTAAATATTATTTGTACTGAGTATTATTATTTATATTTTTATGATACTTTTAAATTGTAAAATTCTTTTTAATAGTGTAATTTGGATTATTCTTACAGACACATCCCCAAAGAGGACCAGACTTTCTTGGTTCATCCTATAATTGTGGGGTGTCATGGGAGGGTACACAAGTCCTCCTTGATAGCTTCTCTTGAATTTACCTTTGGTGTCATGGCCATACAGTTCTTGTCCTGTGAGAATAGCAGGAGAATCTTAGAAAAAGCACATTGTGGTAACCCTTTTGAGGGCCTCTGATTATAGTAATATTCTCAGAAAAATTAGTTATCATGGAATTACTTAAGTGTAACTAGAGAGCTTAGTAAATACATAGATGGTCATCAATGACAGTTCTTTTCCTTTTCTTTTTTCTTTCTTCTTTCTGAATTGAACCTAGGGGTATTCTACCTCCGAGCTATACCCCAGTCCTTTTTTATTTTTTGTTTTGAAACAGGGTCTCATTAGGTTACTGAGAGTCTTGCTACATTGCCAAGGCTATCCTCGAACCTGCAATCCTCCTGTCTCAGCTTCCCAAGTATTGGGATTACAGGCGTGTGCCACCATGCCCGGCTTATCAATGTCTCTTATACTGCAAAGCCAGACAAGACTACCAAGTAAAAAACATTCATAGAATAATAGGTTAAATAGGACTCCTTTATTAGTATACTAATAGAATAACATATTAAATATATGAAGAGTACTCAGTGGTCTGTGTAACTTTTTATGCTAATAGAGGGGCAAATCCATTTTGATAGTTAAAAAACAATTGTTTTCTAAGTTCCCATTTTCAGATTGCCTAATTCTCCTCTGGCTTCACAGTCCACAGGGTAGGCCTTTGGTAGCCTTTGTAACTTAGATCATCTTTCAAGGACTTGGGGTTTAGTAAGTGAAATATATGATCCAGTGTAAAAGGTAGACATTTTATATAGATTTTGAGCAGAATGATTAATAAATAAGAGAAACTGGCATTTGTAAGAACAGTATTTGGTTACTTTTTGGATGTCATATTTATTTAAACTCAGTATCTATTACTTTATATTAAGTGTTTATTTTTTGTAGCTGTGAAAGAGACTGTATTTGGGCTCAGATTTAAAAAATGTTTTTTTTTTCCTTCCGAACTCAACTGCTTCTATTAAGATGAAGCTCAGCTAGTAAACTCATTAAGTAAGGACCCTAGGCAGTTCTCTAGTGCCGAGTCTGAAAGCGCAGTAGTGCAGACATCTTTGCATTGCCGTCATGAATGACCTTGAAGGAAGTCAGCACTTCATAAAGCAAAATCCTCTCTGTGGCACTTCGTTCTGATTTGATTGATGCCTTAGAAAAAGCTGTAAGATTTTCTTTTCTTTATAGTGTGGGGTATATACTCTTTATACTTCATAGATTTTGCACTTGTCTGGAGTATTTTGTTGGCAGGGCCTTATAGGTTCTGATCTTTCCCTGACTGCAGTACAAGTAAGTGATGAAATCACTCTCCTTTGATCAATTATTATTAGGGAGTAAGGTCTTAGTGCATTGGGATCATGGTTTTTAACAATGGAAAAATACCGACTTTCTAACTTAAGTGTAATACAATCATTTTTCTCCCATCATAATCTTCAAATGTCTCAGTTGGTCAAAGATTCTTTAATACTGAGAGTATATGATTTATATTATACAAAGGATATACATTCCTGTCTATGCACTATCTGCAGTACTTTTTTAGATTGATAGTTCCCCTCCTTTTAGTTTTTTCTTCAATATGCAGTGAAGGCTTTTAGTATACAATTTTACATCCCCCCAAAAAGACCCTAGACATGTTAGAGATAAAATTATTATTTTACTTCTCTGGAGTTATTCAATGATTTCTTACATAAGAAGTTATTGTACAAATGCTTCATCATTTGTCTGCTCTGTCACTGCTCTATGAAACACCAGGGGGAAAGCTTTTCAACATTTTAGCTCTAAATAGTGTATAAAAACTATATTGTGTCCCTTGGGGCAAGGCGTTTACGATTAACACAGGCATTATGGTTCCATGGAGATGGAATTCCTATCCGTAGCAACCTGGTGGATCACAGAGATCATTTAGTTTCCACTCTTCCACAGAGCCATGCCAGCCTGTGATTCCAAACACTAGTGCCTCGCCTTACCCCTTGGGGATCTGCATGTGGCAGTCCTGATCTACCACTGCGAATGTGACCTTGAATGTTGCTCTTCTGTTGGTGCACTTTTCTGCTTTGACTTGCACATTGTCCTGTGTGAATCTCCATGTGTTTCTCTTATAATTTAATGCAAATTCCTGGTCTCTCTCTCTTTGTTTCACAATTTTGTTGGATGCTCTGTTTCTATCTGAACTAAGCCAGTTATTCAGTTTTCCTGATAGACTCTTAAGTCCTGACCCCTGAACTTCTGCCTTATGAAAATAAAAGGGTAAAATTTGACTGGCTTTTTTTCTAGGCCTCTGAATCACAGTAATAATAAATATTTTCTGTAATACATAACAATACATATATTTTGTAATTCAGTGACGTGACTATGTGAGAAGTTCAGAAGAAGGTAGCTAAAATAAGAGAACTGTAATTCAAGAATACTTGAACACCTATTTTCTTATATTTTCTAATTTGTTGAGCCCATTGGGTTCAACAAATGAGGCACTTAGCCAAGCTGAGGAATTTTTTCGTCAATTATTTGATTAATATCATGTCTTATGGGCAGCTTCATTTTGAAGACCCTCTTGAGAGTCTTTGAACATGCTTAATTTATTCTAAATCCCTTTTATAGTATATTTTCTGACCTATGGACTTCTAGATTTTTCTCTTAAAAGTTACCTTGAATGCATGAAAACTAAAATAAATTCTCAGCTTTTTATCCAACTGTTAATAATGTTTCTTTTTTAAACTAAATAAATAAAATGGCCAGAAATCAATTTATTTTTATAAAATAGAAAGCAAATCAGGAAAGAATGGAAAACCGGGGTTTTATTAAATAGAGATAAAGTTATAATTTTTCTAGATAACCACAATCAAGGCTTCTTTAGATATTTAGGTTTGTAAATTAGATAGATAAACAATTATAGCAGAAAATTAAAAATTATTAATGGTACATATAAATGTAGAATTGCCAATAAGTACTTACTAATTTTTTTTTGTGTGTGTGGAACTGGGGATTGAACCCATGGGCATTCTACCTCTGATCTACACCCCCAGCCCTATTTTTTTCTTCTTTATTTTGAAACAGGGTCTCACTAAGTTGTGGAGGCCTCACTAAGTATCTTGAGGCCTGCCGCGAACCTGCGATCCTTCTGCCTCAGCCTCCCAAGTACTGGGATTACAAGCGTGCGCCACCATGCCCGGCCTCACTAAACGTTTAAGAAACCATTAGTGTCTTAAGCTAGTAAAACTATGGGTTAGCTGGGTGTGGTAGTACACACCTGTAATTCTAGTACTTGGGAGGCTGAGGTAGGAGGATTACAGATTCATGGCTAGCCTCAGCAATTTAGTGAGACTCTGTTTCAAAAGAAAAAATAAAATGGGGCTGGGGTTGTAGCTTAGAGGTAGAATGCCCCTTAGTTCAATCCCCAGTACCCTCCCACAAAACAATAACAATAATAAAAAAAACCCTCCACATATATATGGGTCTTTGCAAAAACTTGGTGAAAAGTTTGAAAAACACTTAGAAAAGGTTTTTCTATTTTTGTTCTAAAACTATCTTAAAGAACTATATTTATTTCCAATTATTTACTCTTAGGCCCTCTAAATGCATTTAAAATATCAAATTTTTATTTGTGAATAGATTATCAGTTAATTACAATATGCATTTTGGAGAAATAGTGGATTAGAATGGATAATATTGAATTAGGATGAATGCTTAAAATTTTTAATAGACCTGACAATAGATGTCATATAAAAATTCTTGTATTTTAAAAATCCTTAAAACTAGGTCAATGGTAGATTCTGTAAAAGTTGTTTGATTGAATTTTTCACCAACTGATCATTTCCCATCACTTAACAATTCAATTTTCAACCTTTATTGAATAACTACTATGTACTACTTAGTACGGAGAAAAATAATCAAGACATTACCCTTACTTTAAAAAAACATTTAAAAAGCCACATGCTTGAATAAACCATTGAGTGGATTCTACAAAGAAAAAAAAGTCTTCTGGTTATTGTTACTAATAATCCAATTATAATTTGTAATATGAGATAATGAAATAAAATTGAAAATGGCAATAAAATTAAAATAAGAACCATGAATGATTTTAGCAACAAAAGATGAATAAAATAGTAATAGCTTTAGGGGTATGACTGGAATAAAAAACATATGTTTATTGTAGTCCTGTTTTGTATGTGCCTGAGTGATTATGTTTTAAGTATGTGTTTTGGTTATATATGGCTGCCTAAAATCCACCATAAAACTTAGGGCTTTAAATGGTAATCTGGACCTAGAGCCACAATAAGGTTCAACTGGGCTGGACATCCAAGATGGCTTTTTTCATCCAGGTGTTTGACATCTCAGTTGGGATGACTGAAATAGTTGAGGCTGGCAGGGCATCTCTTTCTTACTCCTTCTCTACATGGCCTGTTCGTGTGGTTATCTTAGTTTCCTCAAGCATGGACATTTCAGGATAGTTAGACCTCTTACCTGTTGGCCTTCATCCTGTGAGCACACAGTTTAAGAGATTGATCCAGATGGCAGCTAAAGGGGTTCTTATGACCTAGCTCTAGAAATCATGAAATATTATTTCTGCCACATTCTCTTGGTCAAAAATGGGTTTCAGGACCAGCCCAGATTCAAAGGGTGGAAACCATACATGTGCATGTAGACCAGAGGACATGGTTTATGGGAGAGGAAGGGAGGGAGAGAAGGAGGAGAGAGGAGGCATCTTTAGAGATTAGTTACCATAATGTGTAACATTCATAAGTGCATAATAGTCATTTAGATATTTGGTAAAATTTGTATCAGCATACTTCCAAAATTAAAACTCACATTCATTCTACATAGAAAAATATTGTATAGCCAAAATGTATTTTCATCTCTATTTTAGTTGCAATGAAAAACTTTTAAAGTATTTTTTATGTTCATTTATTGGTGCATTTTCAAAAAATAATTGCCTTCATGTTTTCATTTGAGTTTATATTGACTATGTACTGGGTACATGGTACTGTACAAGTAATTAGGGGAAAGAATCAGGGAATTATAAGACTGCCTTTTGATCCAACACTCAAGAAAATGATAGTTTTGAGGCATGGTTTATATATCAAGAGTCAAATGGCAATTCACAGCAATGACACAGTTTACAAGGAAGAGAGAGATAAACATGGGCTGAAATTATTTAGGAAGGCTTCATAATAGAATTGAGACTAAGCTAAAGATTGTAGGATGAATATTATGCTAAGTGAGGTCAGCCAGTCTCAGAAAGTCAAAGGTCAAATGTTTTCTTTCATATGTGGAATCTAGAGAGAAAATAGGAAACAAAAGGGACTTTAGATAATTGAGGAGGGTGACTAGTAGAACAGTGGAGAGGACAGGGAAAGGGAGGTGAGGAGGTGAAAAAGAACTGATGAAAGAAACAGTTCAAATTATATTATGTCCATGGATGAAGGTATCACTGCCTATCTCACTATTATGTATGGGGAGGGGTGGATAGCAGGGTGGGATATGAAGGGAAACACACCTAGAATTGTGTGCGTGTTTGTTTTTATGACTTTGGATCTCATTATGATGTAAAATTACAATGCACCAATAAAAGTATAAGAAATTAATAAAAATATTAAGGATGGGTTATACTTTGAGTGAATGAGAGGTCTAGACATCTGGGAATGAAGGGCTGAATTCCAGTGATTTCAGGGAAGAAAGAAGTGATGGGGAAGAGCAGGCCTGGGACTGGGGTGAGGCAAGAGAAGCATATTCATATTCACCTAGTAGAAGTGCCTCCTTACATTTTTGCCTGAGATGTCTCTCTTACCTTATCCTAGTCCCATTCCTGGGGATAATAATTAAAGGGGGAAAAAACGAAGGGCTTGGTGAATGTTATAGTTTGAATCTGAAACATCCTCCACAGGTTCATGTGTTGAAGGCTTAGTCCCCAAGCTTGAAAGTTTGGTGCAGCAATGTTCAGAGAAGGGCTTCTAGAGAGTGATTGGATCACAAAGGCACTAAGCCCATCAATGGATTGTCCATTGATGATTTCACAACTGAATGAACTATTGGGAGATGGTGGGAACTATAAGGAGGTAAGACCTAGCTGAAGGGAATGGATCCTTGGGGGTATGCCCTTAGGGACTTTATGTTTCACCGAGCCCCTCCCTTTATGTCCCCTCTCCCCTTTCCCCTCTTCTTTCTTCTCTCTCTCCCCTTTCTCCTCTCTCCTCTCTCTCTCTCTCTGGCTGCCATGAACTGAGCAGTTTTGCTCCACCACACCCTCCCTGCCATGATGTTCTGCCTTGGAACATGTCCACAGTGATGGGAACAAGCAACTATGGACTGAAATCTCTGGAATTGTGTGCCAAAATAAATCTTTCCTCCTTTAAGTTTTTTTTTTCAGGTATTTTGTCACAGTGATGAAAAGCTGACTTACATGGAGACTAAAAGCTTACTCTTAACATAATCATAACATAATCATAATCATAACAACACCTGCCACACGTTCTGATGCTATTCTAAGTACTCTGCCTTTAACTTAAAATACCTGTGTGGAATAGTTTTATTATCTCCTTTTCCTGTTGAGTAAGTTGAAAGAAGCTTAGTGGAAAGCCTAAGTTACCTAGGCAGTAAAGAAAAGAACTAGGATGCAAGAAAAATGAAAATTATACCAAACATATAAAGAAGAAAGTACTAAGCCTAAATGATCTCACAAATTTGAAGAAAGGCAACACTTCCTAATTTTTTGTATGGAGCTAATATTACACTGGTTATAAAACCAAAGATAGTACACAAAAGAAAATGATAGACATATATCCCTTATGAACATAGTTGCAAAAATCCTCAACAAGTATTAGCAAGTAGAATTATATAATATAAAAAAGGAATTATACACTATGATCAAGAGTAGTTTATTCTAGGATACAAGGATAGTTCACTATTTGGAACTTCAATCTTATAACCCACCCTATTAATGGGCTAAAAGAGAAAAATCATATAATCATATTAATCAGTGCCGAAAAATATGGCAAAATTCAATACCATTTATGATGTAAACTCAGAAAAATAGAAATAAAGAGGAAGTTCCTCAACTTGATAAAACCTACAACTCATATTCTTCTTCTCTTTCTCATCTTTCTACTCCTCCTTCTTTGCTAGAAATTGAATCCAGAGCCTTGTACATGCCAAACACACATTCTACTACTAAGCCATCCCCCCAGCTTGCTAACACTATTCTTAATAGTGAAAAACAGAACTCTTTTCCCCTAAATTTGGTAACAAGTCAAAGATGTCTACACTCACTGTTTTTATTCAAATAGTGTTAGAAGTTCTAGCCAGTGTGATAAGGCAAGAAAAGGAAATGAGAGACATTCAAATCGAAAGGGAAGAAATAAAACTGTCCCAATTTGAATTTGACATGACATGATTTTTTTTGTGTAGAAAATACTAAGGAATCTACAAAAATACTCCTACAACTAAGTGAGTTTAGTAAGATCACAGGATGAAAGATAAACATACAAAAATCAATTGTATTTCATATATTAACAATGAACATACGGACAATTAAAGTACACATTAAAGTACCACATATAGGTACTCTAGAGAAACTGAAAATACATACATATAAACCTAACAAAATGTTCCCAGGATTTGTATACTAAAAACTATAAATTGCTAGTAAAAAATCCAAAAAGATGCAAATAAGTGGGATACATTCTTTGTCCATGGGTTGAATGATTTGACATAACAATAAAATAAATTCTTCCTAAATTGATAAATAGATTTAACATAATTTGTATCAAAATTCCAGTAAGATTAGAGACAATATTGTCCTAAATTTTTATGAAAGACAAAGGAATCCAGGCATGGTAGCACATGCCTATAATCCCAGTACTTGGGAGGTTGAAACAGGAGTATTACAGGTTTGAGGCCAGCCCTCAGCAATTTAGTGAGGCTCTCAGCAACACAGTGAGACCCTGTTTCCAAATGAAAAATAAAATAGGGGTATAGCTCAGAGGTAGAATGCCCCTTGGTTCAATCCCTAGTACTACAAAAGAAAGAAAAAAAAAAAGAAAAAGGAACTAGAGTAGTTAGAACCGTTTCTAAAAGTGGGAGGAATTAGTCTACCTGATTTCAAGACTTACTGTGTAGCCACAGTAATCAAGATTGTGTGGTATTAGTGGAGAGATGGACACATAGAACAATGGAATGGAATAGAGAACCCATAAATAGACCCACATAATTATGTCCAATTTATTTTTTTTTTTTTTGAGACAGGGTTTTGCTATGTTGTGCAACATGGCTTCAAACTCTAAAACTCCTGGGCTTATGCAAGCCTTCTGCCTCAGCCTCATGAGTAGCTGGGACTATAGGTACATACCAGTGTACCCAAATGTCCCAACTGATTTTTGGAAAAAGTATAAAAGCAATTCAAGAGTGGACAAGTGAGCCATGAGCCATTTCAATAAATGGTTCTGGAACAATTAGAAATCCATGGGCAAAAAGAAGAAAAGAAAGAAAAGAAAAGAAACCTTGCCTGTATACAAAAATTAGCTTAAAATGGATCATAGGCTTAAAGGTAAAATATGAAAATTATAAAATTTTTAGGAATAAACTAAGAGAGAACCTTGGAATCTATGAATAGATGAGAAATTCTTACAGTTGAGACCAAAATCATGGTTAATAAAAGGAAAATAATAAATTTCACATCTTCAAACTTAAAAACTTTTGCTCTGTGGAAGATACTATTGAGAGGATGAAAAGAAAAGTCACGGAGTGGGAGAACATGTTTAAAAACCACATCTTCAACAAAGGACTAGTATTGAGAATATATAAAGAACTCTCAGAATTTAACAGTATGAAAACAGTTCAATAGAATGTGAGCAAGTCATGAAGAGTCAATGAAGAGGATATACAGATGGACTCCCATGAAAAGATATTTAATGTTATTATCTTATAGAGGAATGCAAATCGAAACCACAGTATCCCTATATACCTATCAAAATACCTAAAAATCCCCCCAAAAACAAATAACAACAAAACAACACAAAACCAAACCAAACAAAAACAGTTATGATACCAAAAGCTGGCAAGGATGCAGAGAAAACGAATGACTCATACATTGCTGTTGGGAATGTAAAATTATATATAGCCACTCAAAAAACAATTTAGCAGTTTATTAAAAAACTAAACATGCAGTTACCATATTACCCAACAGTCATATTTCTGGTTGTTTATTCCAGAGAAATTAAAACTTATATTCATACAAAAACCTGTACACAATTTTTATTGCAGTTTTATCTGTAATAGCCATATACTGGAAATAATCCAGGTATCCTTTAATGGGTGAGTGATTAAGCAAAGTGTGGGACATCTATCCCATGGAATACTATTCATCTATAAAAAGGAATGAAGTACTAATTAATACAACAACCTAACTGAATCTCCAGGGAACTATGCTAAATGAATAAAGTCAACATCAAAAGGTTACACAGTGAATGATTCTATTTAGGCAACATTCTTAAAATGAAAAAAAAATAGGTTAAAGAACAGACTTCTTGCCAGGATAAAGATGGTTGGAGGATAACAGGATGGTGGGTGTGACTATAAAAGGTCAATACAAGGGATCGTTGTGTTAGTGGAAATGCTCCATATCTTGACTGTATCAATGTCAACATCCTTGTAATTTCACACCATAGTTTTGTAAGATATTACCATTGAGGGAATCGGGTAAAGAATACAACAGATGTATTATCATGTAGATATATATTATTTCTATCAACAGGTATGTATTATTTCTTATAACAAATGTGTATTTTACATGTGTATCTATAATTATCCTGAGATTAAAATTTTAATTAAATGATTTGATATTATGAAGCTAATAACTGGGAGGTTGAAGATATTTTTAATATAATTAGGAAGTACTGCTCCTTCAACATAGGTGAATTTAACAGTCTCTTAGAAAAATCCAATGAAAGAACAAATTCACCCAAATGTGATGTTTGATAAGCCGCTAAACATTTTAGAACTATTTGTATATTTTAGAAAGAGAAAACCTATTGACTGAAATGAATCTCTAATGTGGTTTCAGGCAACATGACCAAATCAATGGATCAATCCTAGCAAAGTAGGAGATTTTGGGAGGAGGGAATAATATATAGGCAGACTGACCTTTCTAGGGACCCCATCTAGGAGTCAGCTCCTCTCTTATATTTCTGCCTAAGTTTCTTCTCTTCTGCCAGTTCCATTGTTTCCATGACACTCATAAGAAAATTTGACAATGGAGTAGAGCTAAAAACAGTGATCATTTGAGTATATACTTTACTTGGAAGTTAGGAATTGGTTTCTCCTTTAACAGAGATCTCTTTAAACACCGAGCCTGTATTTTTTGGTTAGAGACATAAGATTTAATCTTGCTATTACAGTAATTTCCATAAGATGTCTTCTTATGGGTTTTTCTTTAAGAGAAAGTCCCAAGAGACCTGCATGTTGACAAAGTCCCACCTAGAATTTAATGAGATCTATTTTTCCTGTATTTTTATGAAGGGGAAAAATGAGTTGAATTTTATCTCATATTTATAGATTGTAGTGAAGACTTCTCAAGAAGCATTTTCAGTTGGATAAGTGCTGACTTAAGGTCATTTGGTTAATAATAGTCGGGGAGCTGTAGAAACCACATTATAAGACCAAAGTTAATTAGTACCAGAAAAATCATATTTCAGTGAATACAGTGCTAAAAAGCTTTCTAAGTAGTAAGACTAGTTCCATGTCAAAATGTTGGAAAACACATGTTTCTGATTTTCTTGAAATGTAGGAAAAGAATATAATACAGGATACATATGTATACTTAAAATGAAAATATGGGATTTTTAATAGAAATACTACTGATCTGGTTTAACAGCTTTTATCTTTTGTATATGAAAGTGGGTTTAAACATTTTTCTTTTGAACTTATCCCATTAAGATGTCCTCAAATTTTAGTAGATGGTAAAAGTAGCATGTAACTAAATAGGAAAGGACTTGGCCCCGCCCCCAGAGAACCTCTTACCCCAGCGCTGGGGACACAGGGTGGGCAAGCCCCCAGCCCCATCCCAGAGTACCCCAGTACTGAGGTCACGGGAGGATGAATCACGACCTCACACAGGAGGGACTCCAGACAAAGAGAGAAAACCTCAGATGAGCGAAGAAGGCGAACTAACTGGGAGAGGCGGGAGGGAAGGAGAGGGAAACAAACTGGTGCCCAGGATGGACTTACACAAAGATATCAAAGTCAACTACTATGCTGAAAATGGGAAGGAGGGAGGGGGGAGGGAGGGGATGGGAATTGGGGAGGGCTAATTGACCGAGGAGTGCATGTATATGTCAACCACCCTGAAATCCTTCAAGATGTATGATTGCAATGCACTAATAAATTAAAAAAATATCTCAGGAAAAATAAATAAATAAATGATACTAGTATAATGATTTGGAAAAACAAGTTTGGATACTACATTAATATCATATACTAAAACAAATCAAATTGCTAAATGTACAAAATTAAAGTGTAAAAGCACTAGAGGAAAATATAGGTGTGCATTTTTATAATATGAAGTGACAAGAGCTTTCTAAACATGAGCCTAATTACCAAGAAAGTATGTTTCTGCTATCTATTGGTATATAACAAACCATCTCAAACCTTAATGGTTTAAAACAACAGTGAGTTATTATTTCTCAAGAGTTTATAGGTTGATTAAGCGGTCTTTTCTGGGTTTCACCTGAACTCACTTTTGAGGCTGCTTTTATCTGGTGGGTTGACCAGAGCTGAAGGGCTTACAAGGCCGTGACCTCTGCCTCTCAGTGGTCTTATCAATAGTTGTCTGGTTCAAGCTTCTATAAATGGTGGTTGGGTCCTGAGAGACTGAAGGGAGAACCTATGAGGCTCCTGGAGGCCGAGGCTCTGGAACTCACTTTTACCATACCTCACTGATCAAACAAGTTACAATATCAGCCAGATATAAGGAATTGAATAAATAGACTCCACTTGTCAAGCAGCAGTATCATATCATGAAGGGGGGATGCAGATGTAGTGAGACATAATTCAATAGAAACCATTATCTTAATAATCTCCTAACTCAGAAATATAACAATAGTTTTATCATTCAAGCAATTTGATTCTGATTTGCTTTGGTATAGTTTTCTTCATGTTTTTTGTTCTTGGGGTTCATTGAGCTTCTTGCAATATGTGGGTTTTTACTTTTAAAAATATTTATCAACCGGGCGTGGTGGCGCACACTTGTAATCCCAGTACTTGAGAGGCTGAGACAGGAGGATCACAGGTTCCTGACCAGCCTCAGCTACTTAGTGAGGCCCTCCGCAACTTAGTGAGACCCTATTTCAAAATAAAGAATAAAAAAATAGGGCTGGGGGTGTCACTTGCAGGTGGAATGCCCCTGTGTTCAATCCCCAGTATAGCCAAAAGAAAAAAAATTATCATCAGCTGGTCATGGTGGCATATGCCTATAATCCCAGTACTTGGGTGACTGAGATAGAAAAATTGCAGGGTTTTTTTGTTTTGTTTTGTTTTTTGCGGCACTGGGGATTGAACCCAGGGGCATTCTACCTCCAAGCTACACCCCCAGCCCTATTTTTAATTCTTTTTTGTGAAACAGGGTCTCACTTAGTTGCGAAGGGCCTCATTAAGTAGCTGAGGCTGGCCACGAAACTGTGATCCTCCTGTCTCAGCCTCTCAAGTACTGTGATTTTAGCCATGCTCCACCACGCTGGGCTAGAATCGCAGGTTTGAGGCCAGTGTGCAGTAACATGGCAAGAACCTATTTCAAAATAAAAAATAAATAGGCCCCACCTCTTAAAGGTTCTACCACCTCCCAATAGTGCTGCACTCTGTAAGCAAGTTTTTAACACATGGGCCTTTGGGGGACACTCATCCAAACCATAGCAACAATCAGGCCCATTTGTTTTTGCATTTCTGGGTTGGTTTCACTTAATTAATTTTCTCCTCATTATGCATTGTATGTTTTTGCTTCTTTGCATGCATGGTAATTTTTTATTAGATTCTAGACATCAGTGGATTTTACCTTGTTGGGTGCTAGAAATTTTTGTATTCCTAGTATACAGTTAGGTTAATTGGAGCTAATTTGGTCTTTTCAAGTCTTGCTATTAAGCTTTGTTAAGAGGGCCAGAGCAGCATTTCGTCTAGGAGTAATTTTGTCCCTTTACTGAGGGTTTTACCTAGTGCTCCGTAGGTTATGGCTGGGAACCCAGACTATTCCCAGCTCTACGTAAGTGTCAGCTATTTTTTCCTCTAATTCTTTTGGATGATTCTTTTTTTTTTTTTGGCACTGGGGATTGAGCCCAGGGCCATTCTACCTCTGAGCTACACCCCCAGCCCTATTTTTTATTCTTTATTTTGAAACAGGGTCTCACTAAGTTGTGGAGCTGTCTCACTAGGTAGCTGAGGCTAGCCGTGAACCCGGATCCTCCTGTCTCAGCCCTCCCAAGTACTGGGATTACAAGCGTGCACCACCACGCCCGGTACTTTTGGATGATTCTTTTCTTGGCTTGGGTTCTTTCTTCATACACGAGATAATCTGTACTTAACTAAAGATTTGAGAGACCTCTTTTTCTGTGCACCTCTGTCTTCTAATTCCTTACCAAGTTGACTCTTTTAAAATTTATTTTAATAATTTTTTATTAATACATATTAGTTGAACAAATTAATGGGTTCAGTGATATTTCCATTCTTGCATATAGCATGCATCTGTCATATCCAACCACCCTCTTTCCACCCTCCTCTAAACCCTAGGTTAACTCTTAACTATCTCAACCTGCTTGGAGGCTCAGTTCCATTTCTTCAACTCAAGAAGCCTTATGGCCTCTGCCTGGGTTAAGCTTGCCTGCACTGTGGGCTGAAAATTCTCTCTAAATAATAATATGGATAATCTCGGGGCTTGTTTCTCATATATCAGGAATCGCTACTCCTTGTTATTTAATGTTCAATGTCACAAAAAATCATTCTCTCATATTTTTTTCAAGTTTTTTAGTTGTTTCAGGTGGCAAGATAAATCTTATCCCTGTTTTTCTTTCTTGGCTAGAAGTCTTCAGAAACCTAATAAGTTTAAATGGCACATGATATTTGTATTTTACTGTATTAAGAATACAGTAGAAGTAGAAGAATACAGAATAAGAATAAGAAGTCAGGCATGGTGACTCACACCTGTAATCCCATTACTTGGGAGGCTGAGACAGGAGGATCACAAATTTGAGGCCAGCCTCTGTAACTAGTGAGTCCCTGTTTCAAAAAAAAAAAAGAGAAAAGAAAAGAATCAGTATATATATAGTTATATAGTATATAGTAAGTATATATATAATTATATATATTATATGTAACAATACTATAGAAAATGCTATAAACAAAGTTGGGAAATAACAAATGACAAATTGGGAAATGTTTTCAATTATTGTATCTAAGGATTAATAATCTCAGTCTAAAGCAAGTCTTGTAAATCAGCAAGAAAAAGATTAACAACCCCAATAGAAAAATGTGAAAAAAATATTTTGTTTGTTTGCTTTTGTTCACTGGCAGTTGTCAAAAGAAGAGATGAAAATTATACACGCACACACACACACACACACACACACACACACGAAAAGATGTTTTTGTCCCAATGTTAATAAAAATATGCTAATTGAATTTACCAGGGATGCCAGGTGTGGTGGTGCATGCCTGTAATCCCAGTACTTGGGAGGCTGAGACAGGGGAATCATAGGTTCGCAGCCAGCCTCAGCAACTTAGTAAGGCCCTCTACAACTCAGTGAGACCCTGTCTCAACATAAAATAATAAAATAGGGCTGGGGGTGTAGCTCAGAGTTAGAATGCCCCTGGGTTCTATTTCAGTACCCCCCCCACACACACGTTACCAGGGAATACCATTTTTTACTTATCTCATATATATATATACGTATGTATATATATATATATATATATATATATATATATATATATTTGGTACTGGGGATTAAACCCACGAGCATTTTACCTCCAAGATACATCCCCAATCCTATTTTATTTTTATTAATGAGAGTCTCACTACTTGCTGAGGCTGTCCTCTAACTTGCAGTCCTCCTGTCTCAGCCTCCCAAGTACTGGGATTACAGGTGTGTGCCACCATGCCCGGCTTATCATATTTTCAAGGAAGAAACCGAATGATGATATGTGTGGGTGACAAAATGTGTACTAATATATTACGGTGAGAATGTAAGTTGTTACTGTCTTTCTGGAAGGCAGTCTGATAGGATGTATCAGAATTTAAAATAGATAATTTGACTTAGTAATTTCAAGTCTAGAAATTTATCCTAAGCAAATAATCCCACAAGTGTACAAGATATTTATTATAAATTATTGATAAAGCCTGGAAATTGCTAGGTGTGGTGGCACATGCCTATAATCCCAGTCCTTGGGAGGCTGAGACAGGAGGATTGCAGGTTCAAGGCCAGCCTCAGAAACTTAGTAAGACTCTCAGCAGCCTAGCAAGACCCTGTTTCAAAACAAATAATAAAAGGAGGTAGGGGTACAGCTCAGAGGTAGAATGCCCCTGGGTTCAATCCCTAGTACCATAAAAAAGGCCTTGAAATAATTTAATATCAATCATTAGTCAAATAGTTAATCTATATTTGTGCAAATATTTATTATTTTTAAATCCTATCATAATTATCTTTACAACTTTTTGTAATTATTTCCTCAGTTGTTAAATAAATGTATATATTTACATTCAGGACACCACTCTTCTTTTAGTACAAATAATGAAATAGATATATTATTAACATGAAAGATGTTTTCAATATATGAAGTGAAAAAGACAAGTTTCAAATTAGTATGTATATATGGGAAATGTTCACACACAACACACACACACACACACACACACACACACACACAGTATTCCTCTGGAAGGTAGCAGTACAAGTGATTTTAATTTTCTATTTTCTGTTCTTATATTATTTAATTTTGCAAAATAATGAGCACAGCTTTTTCAGTCAGCAAAGAGAAAGGAAGGAAGAAAAGAAGAAAAATGGAAGGAAGAAAGCTCTTACTATATTTTTAAAAGGAAGGTAACAGGAAGGATACCTCATACAGAAGCCTTCCCAGATTTACAGAAACCAGGTTGTAAAATGGAGACAAAAGCTGTGATTTGTCACTTGGGGCATCTGGGTGGTAGAAAAAGTTGGACCTAAGCCTGAGCCCTAGTTCTTTCCTTTATAGGTAGAGTGATCTTGGGCAAATTACTTACTATTTTTTATTTTAATAGTTTTAAGTTAACTATTTACAAATTATATCATATAATTAATATATTATGTCACTGGTAATATAAACACTCAGCAAAGAATAGATTATTTTTTAAAAATTAGTTTTAAAATATAAGGGAATGAGAATAGTTTTTACCAGGCATAAAATCCACTTGGATTATGGGATGAGTTTATTATTATCATGGTGCAATTAGCAAATACTAATTATCTCTGTATGAAAGCTGCCATCTTTAATTCCAGTTAAGTTCAATTTTTACCTAAAATCTGATCTTCAATTAAGAGAATCACAGAGTGTTTTATTTCATTTAGTTTTAACCAGGAGCGTTGTCTCTACTTGCAGCTGCTGGTTCTCTTGCCTCTCTTCCTTCGGTGTGTCTCTTCCCACCATGGTTCCTATGGGGCAACCCTACTGGCTGAGGAGGGTTGGCTTTAGTGGAGAGGTGTGCAGGCCTACGGCACTGTTGCAGACTTCGGGTAGTGATTTGTGCACTTCCTCGTAGGGATTTCTCAGACTTCTCTCAGTTTCTAAGCACCCCTTCACTCCTAGGGATAAGCTGGCACTGAAGAACAAAAGGAACTGTGTTTTTCTTAACATGCAGTGTGATTAGTAGGAAAATTAATAGACATTAATGATCTTGAACTCTTCAAATGAAAGCATTTCCTTACACTTGTGCACCCGTATTGGCGGCCCAACTCTGGAGACTTCACAGAGGCAGGAAGTCTATCAGCGTCTTTCCTTTGCATATAGTTTCTTGTCACTATATTGTAGAATAGAAACTAGCATTAATTATCAAAGGCATTACTAATCTTTCAGATGAAAACACTGGCACATCAGCTATCACATGGATATCATTTTATAGTCAAATAAAGACTCAAAGCATCAGTGCTGCAGTCTGTCTGGGTTTGGAATATTTTTATGCACTGCTGTGAGAAAAGCAGGTGCACTCACACATCTATTTCTAAGATTTGTCTAAGATTTTGTCAGATGATTTGGGTTTAAATTTTCTGCAGATGTCAATTTAAGCCATTTTTGCTATTAGTGGAACAGTTTAAAAGTTAGTTCTCATAAGTCTCATAGATATATATTTCTTGCAGAATGACTTAAATCCAAAGTTAGCTCAAAATGGAACCCTCTCTCTGTTGGAATATTGCTGTTTCCGTGCCTTGCAATCTTTTCCAGTCTGTGGTATCAATACTGCTTTGCAATTTCTTTTGCTGCCCTCTAGCCCTTTGGCTTCACCTTCTATTATTGTGTTTCCTTGATGAGAGCCTGTGCCAGGCTCCAAGGCGTTGAAAGGAGGGGTACACAGACTGTGGGCAAACTGGGCCAGCTTTGCTATTGAAGTCTTGAGAGCTTATAATGGGCCCATCTATCCAGAATGGTCAAAGATTGTTGTGAGCATCCTGGTGAGGAATGTGAGCTAGCTTAGTAATTTAGCATTTCCTGGTAAGGTAAAAGTTTCTATGAACACATTGTGTAGATAAATGTCCTTAATTAATTAGTAACTCCATATACTTTTATACGTTGCCCTGCCATCCACACTGCCCCAGTCTTTTTTGGTAAAATCATCTGATTGAATAATATCTCTGTCTTTTAATTACTGTCTTCCCATGATCATATTATTATATTTACTTTTCTTCAATTATCTACAAATAAATATGAAGAAATACCTATAAATTGCCTACAAAAATATCTTCTGAGTTACTGCAAAGTTAAGGTAATAACTCTATTTATGTAGTGGTGTTTTGAAGCAACTTAATATATTCTATTTTTACTTTTTTATTTTTAATTTTTGTGGCAATGAGGATTAAAGCCAGTGTCTCACATACACAAGGCGAGTGCTCTGCCACCCAGTTACACCCCTAGTCTGCTATTCTATTTATAAATTTAGCAAAACTAAATTCCCTGCAAAAATTATGGCCAGCTGTATCTTAAATATTGGGATTTTGTTGTTGTTTTGTTTGGATACGGTGCTGGGGATCAAATCTGAGGCCTTAAGCATGCTAGGCAAGTGCTCTACCACTGAGCTACACACCCAGCCCTGAAGTATCTTTTGTTATGTGTTTTGTAAGACAGAATTTTTAGTGAACCTTAAGTTTTTGATTGACAAAGGAATTTTCTTTCCTCAATAAGAATACTATCACTGGGCGTGGGGGCGCACACTTGTAATCCCAGTACTTGGGAGGTGGAGACCGGAGGATCTGGGTTCACGGCCAGCCTCAGCTACTTAGTGAGGCCCTCCGCAACTTCGTGAGACCTGGTTTCAAAATAAAGGATAAAAAATAGGGCCGGGGGTGTAGCTCAGAGGTAGAACGCCCTGGGTTCAATCCCCAGTACCACACACACACAAAAATAAGAATATTATCTAAATAAAAAGTGTTATTGTTGTCATTATGGATATTAATGACCTTTATCCCTACAAATATTAGCATTAAAATTTCAGATTGCTCTCTTTTTGTCATACCCAAACATTCTTCAATAAAGATCAAAGGTCACAGAGTTATAATGGTTAATGAGTAAAATATCAAAGTACTGTGTACAGAAGGATGTGTGGTTATATGCAAATGCTACACCATTTTATGTAAGGAACTTGAGCTTTGGATTTTGGTACCCACTGTGTGTGTGTGTGTGTGTGTGTGTGTGTGTGTGTGTGTGTGTGTTCTGGAACCAATCCTCCATGCATACCAAGGAAAAACTATTTAGAAAATCCCTTCCACAATTGCTCAAATTATATGAAAAAGTTTATCAAAAAATCTAGGACCATCTTAAATTTACAGCTCAGTATTTGCTCAAAGCAGTCTCAGGAGAACTCGCAGTAGATCCATGCTGCAAGGATTCCAACCTCAACAGCAAGGAAGCTATGGTTAAAACCTAAACCCAAACTAGAAACATAAATCATTTTCTTCATTTAATTTTCAAATATATGTAGTTATTTTCCATTATATTAGTTCAGTTTTAATAATTGAAGATACTAGACATGTAGGGTACAAAATAATGGCCATAGTTCTACTCCAGCAGCATTTAAAAAATATTGTTCATATAGCTCATAAAACCAAAACAATCTTATAAAATTGAGGTGTTGTTTACCATACCCCAAAAACAATGTGTCAGAAAGAAACAGTTCACAGTGGTGTGGGCCCAGGAGTAAATTGGAGTATGGAGCTAGAGAACTAGAAAAAAGAGAATGGGTATCATTAAACTGGTTAGACAACAGAAAAAAAAAAAAAAGAAAAAACCCAAACAATAAAGATGCCACATAGAGGTTGCCGGGTGTGGTGGCGCACGCTTGTAATCCCAGTACTTTGGGAGGTGGAGACCGGAGGATCCGGGTTCGCTGCCAGCCTCAGCGCTCTCTCTCTCTCTCTCTCTCTCTCTCTCTCCCTGTCTCTCTCTCTCTCTCTACTTAGTGAGGCCCTCCGCAACTTCGTGAGACCCGGTTTCAAAATAAAGTATAAAAAATAGGGCCGGGGGTGTAGCGCGGAGGTAGAACGCCCCTGGGTTCAATCCCCGGTACCGCAAAAAAAAAAAAAAAAAAAGATGCCACATAGAAACTGCTCTTTCCCACTGTGACATTGAGTCTAGATTTTGCTGCAGTCTCAATTGTCTCATTCAACAATGGTCAAGACAATTCTCTTTCAGTTCAGACTCTTAAAAGCTAAAGTCATTTAAGGTGTTGGATTCTTTTAGTTCAGATTAATTAATCAGTTTTGAGATATAAGAATGAAATATTTAAGTGTCTCTTTAAGTTTAGCATTTTAACATCTAAAGTGATAGACTATATGGTAATAGTGAACTTAGTTTTTTAAAATTAAACCCAGCCTTTTCTTTTTAATTATTTGCTAGTATTAGTTTTAACTACCACTGCAAATGCAGGGATCCTTGTTTCTAGACATCATACTTGATTTGACTAAAGATAAAGTTGTTAGCTAATGGAACCAATAACGATTTTTCAGATCATTCAGAATTGATTAAGATTTATACAAACAGTTGAAGTCAGCTACAAGAATAAGATGAGTTCATAAGTACTGAATGGATAGTGCCTGTAAGTGGCCCCCAACAAGTCAGCTGACCACAGTGCAGAAGTCTTTGTCCAGCTCACCCACAGCATACAGACTTGTTGACAATAAAAAGAGAAGTGGACCTTGTATGAGCACTAAAACAATATCATATCTGGAATTTAATTTAGATTTAACTAGGGATTTCACAGGAACCATACCCTAAAACTAGACAAAACTGTACTAATCTGGAAACCTTTCTTTCCCTCACCAAACGGGACGGAGGCTATCAGAGTGCTTCAAACTGTAACCTTGCCAAGACTTATATTTTCTCAGATTACTCATAGGACAAAAACACTAGAAAAATTAAATATTTGTCAGTAAGATCTGAATATATTATTTAATTTGAGGGAAAATACCTTTAGTTCCAAAAATAAGAGAATGGGTGCAATTCGTTCCCTATTTCATGGTAGCTTAATAAATTTTAAAATATGTTGATTAGATAAAAGCTTGATAAACATTTAATAATTAATTTATAAAGTATACTAATTTGCTTTGTATGTTTACCTTTTAATCAGAAGTAGTACATTACTAAGTGTATATTTAAATATTTCTGCATATTATTTTTACAAGTAGAATGACATTTATAGATATAGAGAACCCTTAACAGTGATGATGAAGTCTATATTCAAGCGTTTTTGTATTGTGTGTGTTAGACTGTGCCTTTTGTTCAGAAAACAGTTATGTAGCTCTTTTAAAGTCAATAACAATAATCATAAACAAGATAATCCCATCAGCATAAGTCATTCTTACTCTGCATATATTAATTTAGCACAGTATTACACTTAATAAATTATCATTAGCCATAAATGTTTTCATATGTGCATATTTAAAGCCTTTAACATTTGCAATCTTGGTTTTCTGGAAGGGCTAAGGTAAAAGACACTCATTTCAAATCTGAAAAGCAGCATAATCAGTCTTTTGAAGCCCACTGCAATCAATATCTATGCAAATGGAGTGGTTATGGAATTTACACTGCTTTGTCAATCAATCACTAGTCAAGTCTCCACCCTGCACTAATAGATTTTTTTCTCTTTAAAGGGACAGTGATTTTTTTCATTTATATAACAGTACTTACTATATAAATGAATGCTATTGCTTTGACTACCTCCCCACCCCCACCCTTTCCCTACATATTTATCCACCTCTGCAGTATGTCAGCTCATACTGACAGTCTAGGTAATAGTAGTTGGGGAGGAGGGATTCCTGAGCTCCAAACGCTGGGCCTCCCATGGCCCTGTCCTTGGCACTGAGTTCTTGGAAGAAGGAACAAGCAGACCTTTGGAATGCAGAGCTGGCTGAACTAGCATCCCCAGATCATGTGCTCCCTGCCCATTGGGGTCTTCAGTGGATCACTAAAGGGCTGCGTCTTTTTTACCTCAGCACCTTAACAAGGACTGAGTGGGGTCACAGGACACTTGATAACCAAATAAGCAGAAGATATAAGTCAGGATAATTAAGTAGATATGACATCATAATTGGGGTTCAGAGTTAACTTCCATTGCATGGGGTAGTAAATGGATTATAACAAATAAGAAATGTAATAAGGGAAAATCTTAAGTTCTACACTTACATTAAAGAGAGAAAAAAATGATGGAACATATACAAGGCAGGGAAAGTCTGGTTTAATAGAACTTCCAGTAAATATAATAAAACAAAAATCTCAATTATTTTTTGGCTGCCTGTACCCGCAGTGTGAATCAGTAATGTTGAGGAGTGTTGGGGAATCGAATGCATAAGGCTTTCTTGAAACTGGGGGGAAAAGGGAAGTTAATAATCTCCCTATTTCTTTGTACTGGTCAGATCACATCCGATGGATTGCATTGAGTTTTATTCTGAAACTTGAAGGATTCTGTAAAGATTAAAGGTGTACAGAGGACTATGACTCATGGTAAAAATGCTATGTTTAAAATAGAGAGGATGTAGGTAGAATGTGATATTGTTCTTCGAGTAATGAAACCTACTTGTAGACTCCATATGTGAGTTAAGAATTAAGTTCCTAATTGAGTCCTGGGTAACAAAAATGCACACATAAGTGTTGTTCTCTTGTAAACAAAGTCTGGAGATGGCTAGCATCTCCATGAAGTCATTGAGGACCCCAATTCTGAAATACTTAGAATATGATTATTTCCATCCTCAAAGATAACATCATGGTAAGCTGCTGACACTCCAGCAATCACATTGATATTCCAGGAAGCAGGAAGAAGGGCAGGTTTGATGTTAGGGAAAGGCATTCTTTCTCCCATTTAAAAAGCTTTCTCAGCCAGGCGTGGTGGTGCATGCTTGTAATCCCAGTATTTGGGAGGCTGAAACAGGAGGATCGCAGGTTCGCAGCCAGCCTCAGCTACTTAGTAAGGCCCTCCGCAACTTAATGAGATCCTGTTTAAAAATAAAGAATAAAAAATAGGGCTGGGGGTGTAACTAGGAGGTAGAATGCCTAGTAGAAAAAAAGTCATATAAAAAAGCTTTTTCCTCCCAATATTTTAAATGGGTAAAACAAATATCAGTACAAATGCAATGGTAAACAGTGTTGTGCTCTTTTAAAGACTTAAATGACTTTTCCAATAAATATAAATACAAACCACACAGAATTTGGCCTATACATATTTTCAAGATGTAGAATTGATTGTTTAAATATCTTTGTTTTAGTTATTCACAGAGAACAATTCTCGAAAACATTCTGCTTCAACCTGGAGTTCCTAATGGTGTAAGGCATGAAAGGACAGGGTTTGGGAGAAAGCCCCAGGATACCATCTTTCCTACCTGGTGCAGCTAATTCCCTCACTTTATCCATGTTAGACCATGCACAGTTCAGTTGTGCTTTGTAGAAACAACGATTGGATCCTATCTGGTCGATCCTCCTCTTCCTTGGCATCTTAGGCCTTTTTTTAAAAAAATTCAAATTGAATTCTTTTAATGTGAAAAACCCTAACTTGATCCTCAGATGAAATGTTGAGCTAATACAATGTGCACTCTGTTGAATTTAGTTGAGCTACACTTTTTTTTTTTTTTTTTTTGGTGGTGGTACTGGAGATTGAACCCAGGGGTATTCTACCTCTGAGCTACACCCCCAGCCCTTTTTGCTTTTATGTTGAAACAGGGTCTCTCTAAGTTACCACACAGTAGCCTCAAACCTGCAATCCTCCTGTGTCAGCCTTCCAAATACTGGGATTCCAGGCGTATACCACCATGCCCAGCTTGAGCCAAGCTTTCTGAAGATCACAACTTGTTTTTTTTTTTTGAAAGAGAGATTAAGTTAAAAAGAAGGGATTGATTTTCTTTGTCTCTTTTTTCTTTCTTTCTAACTCTTCCCCAAGGGGGGGGGGAAGTGCCAACTTTCTAGCACTTTCTGTCTCTAAAGCTTAGTAGAAATAGGTCAAGTAGGCCTCAGGTTGTTTATCTGTAGATAAAAATAATACTAGCTATCATGTAAGAATAATGAAAATTGAGACAAATTCACTAAATGTATTTTGAATTCTTTCTGTATTGGTCTAGTAAAATGTAAAATAATTTTAAAGCTTTTAGCATAGTATTTAATATGTAGAGATAAATAATTGCTGGTTCCCTTTGTGTTCTAAAATGAAATTGTAATATAATAAGGAACCCATTGAGCCTATAGTTCTAGCCCTTATTTCTTGGACTTCTAAGTTTAGCAGCTCCTCACTGTGCTTGTGGTATTGGGATCCAGTCTTATATAAATGCACCTTCCTCTCTAGTTCTTTTTCTACCACATATCTGTGGCTTGGTAATAGGTCCATTTCTCAGCTTCCCTCCCTTGTCTTGCTTCCCACTTGTCCTCCACTCCTACCCCCAAGACTTACCTTACCTTTAGAAGTCCACACTAACCAGCAGTGTATGTATATGTATGCCTAGGGTGAGCTTCTGTGGCTCTCCTATTGCTCTGCCCATAGCTTTTTTTTTTAAAAACTCCAAGAGTCTTCACAGAGTAATCATACATGTGTCCAATACCCAGGTCAAGAAACAGAACATTACCAGAATCCCAGGACTACTGTTTTTTGTTTGTTTGTTTGTTTTTTTAGTGTGTGTAGTGATAGGGATTGAACTCAGTGCCTCACACATGCTAGGCAAGTGCTCTAGCACTGAGCTATATCCCCAGCCCCTCAGGACCCCCATTGACATTTTCAACCACTACCTGCTCACCAACGGTCAACTGTAGTTGACTTCTAACACTTAGATGCATTTTGCCTATTTTTCTTAAATAAATATGTCATATACTATCTAGTCTTTTGTACAACTCATCCAAGTTGCATGTAGTTATTTGTTCACTGTGCTTGATGTATACAGTTCAATTGTGTGAATATACCACATTTTGTTTATACATTTTACAAAATGATAGATATTCATGTTCTTTCAAAATTTTTGGCTACTACAAAGAGTGCTTCTGTAAACATTCTTATATGCCTCTTTTGGTGAACATCTGTATATATCTGTTGGGTTATGCCTGGGAGTACAATTGATGGGTCATTGTGTGTATATCATTATGTATGTATATGTCCAGCTTTGGTAGAAAATGGCCAAAACATTTTCTAAGATAATTGTAATAATTCACACTCCTGCTTGCTGAACAGTTTAGAAAGAACATGCTGTCTGTCCACAACGTAAAGTAGGTCAACTCTATTGTGAAATTTTTTCATCTCCTCTCTTCAGAGTTAACAGTCAATTTATAAATAATTTTTGTCAGTTTTAGCTCAAATTTTGTTCAATTATAAATTATCAATATAAAAAAGTTAATATGGGTAATCTGTTTTTTCTGTATACTATTCAAATAACTGATTTACCATCTGATTTTGCACTATTACTAATGTTACTACTAGTAATTAGTAATGTTAAGTAAGGTTTTGAGCTGGTATTGACTCTTATATTTGGCTTAGTTGAAAGGCAATAGAGAGAATTGCAACAATTTAAAACGAATAGTTTTTTTCTTAAGCACCATTATCTTATTAAATTAACTTTTCAGCCAGGGCCTGAGAAATAATGCCTTTAAATACCTGCTGGTCTAAAGGGGATACAGAAGCTTCATTGTTGAAGCTATACAGGAGATTATATTGAATCATCATAGAGAAGGTCTATTATGATTATTATTTAAGGGAAAACATCTGATATAAAGTTATTTAAGTGTATTTTTTGTTTCAAAATATCCAGTATGTTTCAAAATATCTGGGTGTTTTGAAATAAATGTGACCTTGTTGAGTTGATTTTGTGATTGGTTCATGGTGCATCAGTTTGGAAAGAACTGAGTTACTATGATGAACACCTAATGATGTCAGTGTTTGATGGCTCCATACTCTTGCATATCATATCAACAGAACTGGAGCCCAGGTGATGGTTTTCCATCAAATTTCCATCCATTTTCTCTACAAAGCGTGGTCAGTAGTTTGTTATTACTGATACTGGCTAATAGGGCTAATGAATACCTATAAGGAATGCAAAAATAATAAATTTTATTGGCTGCGTCTGTTTCCTTTTCTGCACAAAAACACATCCCAAATTTTTTGTGCTCATTCATCATTGGGTTTATATTATGTTAAATGAAAATGAATCACATTTTCTGAGTATTTTTCTCTCACACTCCAAAATGTCTTTTTAGATATTGTCTAACTGCCAGCTAATTTACAGCTCTGAAACCTTGTTGTATCATTTGGAATAGAGCGTTGGATAATTTAAAGTGAAATGAATCATTGTATAATGAAGAATTGCTTTTGGATCTTTTGGGATGTAAGGATTTCTTTGCTACATTTATATATGTAATTGTACATTCAGTAAGGATGTCCTCTGAACAGTAGAGGACATATTCATGAGTTGAAATTCCAAAAACAAATCTAATGATTTGACAGCCCTGCTCAAAAGACAGAAGCTCAGCATTTTAGAGGTTGCCATGTACTGGAGGGCCGTCACAATGAGTCTGGGAATATCTTTCTATACTCTGATCCTCCTTTGCCCACTCCTCTGTGCCTGGCTGCCATTGTCTATGGCACCCATCTAACAGAGGGGCACCCACTCCCAACTAGCCTTTGGTTTCAGCAGTTACGGAGGGTAACAGTCAAGAATCTTGACCTAAGAATGACAGTAGCAGCTCATTGTAGTCGCTAAACCCTTGTTCTTGTTCACATGGAGAGTTCTTAAGGAAAAATAATTTCCAAGCTATGCAGGATGGATTAAGAATACTATTCTGACTTTCTCATATCTGATTTCAACAAAATTCTTTATGCCTAAAAAAGGAAGAATGGAATAAATATTTTTTAAAATTCTTTGAAAGTAACTATGAACAGATCCCAATAGATTGACTATTTTTCCTATTTGGCTCCTGACTAGACTAGTGCTTTTAATATCACCACACTTCATCTTTATGGATAATCAAGAATGTGCATGAAACCTTAATTTCCAGCGCAGAAGGATAATTGCTCAGTGATCATTTACTTTCTTTAAAACATAACTGAATATAAACTAAGGAACTAAGGAAAGAAGCTATTTTTAAAAATGGCATTGAAATGGTATGTAAAATCAAATGGTATATGAAACACATATTCACCTTGGTGTGTTTTAACTGCCTTACATCTCAGTGGACCTATGTAGTTCAGCTGTTTAGTCTCAGAATCATAGATGACAGTTTGCTAATCAATAGTGGTCTGAACCCCTATTTGAGAGGTTGGGAAATAGCCAACAGTGTTCTGTGATTTGCTCAGTTACAGAGGTAGCTTCGGCCTCCACACCTCTTCACTCCATGAATCCACTGCCTTTTCTACTTGCCTGTGGTTTTTTGTTGTTCTTTGTTTCAACTACAAGGAGGAGATCTTATTTCACATGCTTTAGAGAGATTTTATAGTAGAGCTAGAAGCATAGAAAACAAGACTTTATTAGGAAGGACACTGATCTTTAACAGTGATGCCTCTGCCAGTCTTGGGTTAATTTCACAATGGTATCCTTTTTTAAAAAAATAGACTGTCATAAGCCATAGCATAGCTCTTGTACACATTTATGCAAAACAACTGAACTGTAGTAGGTGAATAAACATTTCGTGACTCCAACTTGATTTTCTTCCCCCTCTTTCTATGAGCAAGCAGAAGACCATTTCTAAGTAAGAAAAATAGAGGAAGATAGAGAAGCAACAAAAGACAATTTAAGCAGTAAGTGCATCGTGGCATCCCTGGGACATCTTCTCCAACTTCTTATGATGGCATGCAGTATAGAAAAGGTTCTTTCGGCAAGTGTTTAGGAAAATATGTTCCAAAAGATCTGCATAACATTAGTGTAACCAAGTGTTCCTCTCTGCGGCTTCCTGTTTTGGAATTAAATGCCTTCAGGGTACTCAGAATAACTCTGTTTAGAAACAGAAGAAGAATTTAACCTCTTGTGTTCCTAATCAGCTTTTAAAAAGTATATAGCTTAATTAAAAAGAAAAAAATTTATCTTTCTTTGTTTCTCAACACTTTCAGCTGAAATTTAAAATTGTTTACGTATAAGGTTTACGGTTTAGTTGGAAAACTAAGATATAAATAGGAATTCTGACAGGAATTATTAGCACCAAAATTATAAGACCAGTTTTCTCTCTTTATAAACAATTTTTAAAGACAAACCATTTTTACAGATGGGATTGTTTCCACGTGAGCTCAATGGAACTACAGTTCCACTCTGGTTACTTGCAGGACATAAAGGGAGTGGATACGCTGAACCTGTGTACCTCTTTGTGCTGTTATTGTTCAGTGTTCTTAAGTTGCTGCTGCAAAGCCAGCAGAGGGAGCACCCAACAATATTTTTGTTTTTCTTAAAGCTTAATAATGTATTTAAATTTTATTCCATCACTTGCATTTAAAAAGATATCTACAACTAATCATTTATTGATTATACACTTTCACTGTATAGTTTAAACTTTAAAAATGCTTCTTTGAAATTAAAAGACTTAAAGGAGCCTTATTTATATAACTCAATTCTGTAAACATTCCTTAATTGCTTAATATATGTAAGATTTGATTCATGATGGAAAGTCAAAGGTGAATACTCCAGTCTCTATCCTTCAAGAATTTATAATTTAGTTGGAGAGAAAGAAATGTAAAGATCATTTACAAGACAGAATGATAATAAAGGTAGAATATAGGCCAATTCTTGATAAAAGAAATCAGTAAGAGGCATTATAAAGAAGGTGACATTTGATCTGAACCGTGAAGGAGTGGTTTCCAGAAATGGAACTTCTAGGTTGGATGGAACAATATAAATGAAGGATAATATGGGGTTGGGGGAGATAATTGTAGGGTCAAGGGTACATAGAACCTGGGTGATAGAAGGGAGGTGAGGTCAGAAAGCTAAAGTGGGATTAGATAATGCAGCACCTTGAAATCCATATTAAGGACTTTTGATTTTATTCTGTTGGCAAAGGAAAGCAAATTACAGGCCATTACGAGAATATGAATGCTGTCTTAATAAAATAATCCTGTTTCAGGGTAAAACATTGCCTAGAAAACTGAGAGATTAAAGATTAGGCCTTTTTATACTAGAAAAGGCCAGACATTCTAACATCTATTATCTAATAATAATAATAATAATTTGTATTTATATCTATTTTATATATATGCATATATATACACATACACACATGCATGGAGAAACCTAGGTATCTATATATCTACATGTATATGCATATGCATATTATACTATATGCAAAAATACTGTCTCTATATATGCACATATGATATATATGTGGATATGAATATCCTTCAGAGTTATCTTAGGATTTAAAGATTTACACTCAGAATGTTAGGTAATGTCTACAAGATCTTGTAGCAAATTCAGAGCAGAATTGGTACTCAAAAGCTGGGGCTTTTGAGCCCAAACTGGATTTTTTTTTCATCATACTTGCTGCTTTTGCATTAAATGTTGTCCGTGTGGGTGGGAAGGATGGAATGTGCATGAGAAACATAATGGAGCTATAAAAATGCAGACCTAAGGCAGAGGATGGGGCTGAAGACAAATTCCAGGTTTTCAGCCTAGGTGACCAGGAAGCAGAATGGTGCAGCCATTGTCCCCATGGGAGATGTAAGGGGAGAAACAGGTCAGGGAGTTGGATAGGTGACAGGCAGGGGGAGAGAAGATGATTCAATTTTGGCATGTCAAATTTGAGATGCTGGAGGGCATTCTTGTAGAGATGTCTAGCACATACTTCAAATTTTAGGTTTGGAGCGCAAAAGAGAAGTCAGAGCCAGAGCTTGGGAGTAGATGAGATAATTCAGAGAAAGTGTATAGGCTAAGAAGAAAAGTAAAGTGAGAACCAAATCTTGGGGGATGCCTACATATAGGAGGCTAAGGGAAGAAGAGTCAGAGGGAGCCTGCACAGACGCTGACAGATGAGGTTGGTCAGGAGAAAGCCCATTCACCAGTCAACAGATACTTGCATGCCTGCTGCGTGCAGGGCACTGAACCTCTACCCAGGGAGTAACAGGGCACCTTAGTAGATACTTGCATGCCTGCTGCGTGCAGGGCACTGAACCTCTACCCAGGGGGTAACAGGGCACCTTAGTAGAGTCAACTATTGCAGGGGTAACTTAGGAAGGGAACTGAGGGTAGGTGATTGGACTAGTTTATCAGACTTCCTAAATGTGCACAGACTTGAAACCTTATAACTCTGCTTATGAAAAGTTAGGAGATCTCAGAGGACCTAGCTCATGACCTGAAATCTATGAACTATTAACTTTGAACTATAATCTGTGAACTATATCCAGGTGAGTTGTTTTTGGGTCAAACTCATTTTAATAGTTTTCAAAAGCATTTTATTAATAATTTTTGATTTTTCATAAGAAAGCAGAAAGATTGCTGTTATTTTGTATAATGATATAAAGTCACCACAAAATTCAAATACAAAGAAAAAATTAAAATGTTAACCCTTAAATAAACACCATATACATTAAATAGCTAGAAATATAATTTTCTTCTGTTTTTAATTCCTCCCTCCCTACTTTCTGGTTTCCTACTGATCTGCTGATCATACCATGCCTATTATTTTAAATAAAAACTTGTAAGTTTATAAAAAGGAAAAGAAATAAAGGTACTTAAAAGAATTGTAGAACTTCCAAATACATGTCTCTTCATTATAAGTGATAAGATATATTTTGGAAAATCTATGTGTTCAAAGTTAAGAAAAGAGATTGTGACAAAAAATAATGAGATTAGAATTATGTCTTAAACCATGTGTCTGTCTAGAGCATGCACGGTGATCTGCTTTGAAAGATGCTCACATGTACTCCACTTTCCTGCCCCTTCTCTATTTTTGTTACAGCAGTTTTTTTCTTTATCATTACTTTTACATTCAGTTATATAAAGTTGTATATCATCATGGTTTTTACCTTGAATTTTCCATCCCTGAGTTATAATTTTGATTCATATTTGATTGTCCATGCCCATAATTAAGCAGAATCCTCAGGAAGTCTTGCAGGTGGCCGTTTGATGTTGAGAATGTCTTCTGTTGTGCTCATCCTGTACAGACATTCTGGTTTGGCAGACAAGTGCAGGGCCACGGTTCCTTTCCTTCAGAACTCTGCAGATGCTGGTCTGTTGTTCTTTGGTCTTGAAAGTTGCTGCAGAGAAATCTGAGGCCAGCCCAATTGTTCTCAGTTTTGTGCATGATTTCCTTTTTCCTTTTCTTCTCTTTTCTTTCATTCTTTTTATTTTTATTTATTTATTTATTTTGGGGTTATCTCTATCCAACTTTAATCTTATAAGCATGTGCAAAATGAATTAAATTGAATCCTTACTTCATAGTGTGTCTAGAATAAAATAGGTGGACTCGGAGTAATTAAAATTTTTAAATGAAGAATGAAGCCATACAGCTATGTATGGTAGTATAGATGAAAATACTGACCCTCTAATCTTTCTATAAATGGCCTCAAGGTAGAAACTATGAAGGAATGATCTATAAGTTTTTCCACATCAAAAAGAAAAAAGGAAACATAAATACAATAAGATATGAATACAAAAGGACAAATTACAGCAGGTAAAATATTTACAACATACGATAGATATTTGTGTATGTATGTGTGGTGTTTTATTCATGGTAAAAGCAACACAGAAGAAAGTAGGTAAAGGGCACAGGGAGGCATTTCACAAGTGGAAAAATTCAAGAGAAGATAAATCTACTTATTTAATCTAGGCTTATCCTGTTTTGAACACAATATTTCTCATGAGTAGTTATAGATATTGGATTATATAAATTTGAACATTCCTTCCAGTTTTGAAATTCCATGCTTTGGGGATGTGTATGTTTTATCCTTGCTATTGTGATTGTTTTCTACTTTATAAGTCCAAGAAAAATGTCTTATGCATCTTTCTGTTTGTCTTAAACATCTTTCTGTTCTTCATGATGCATAGCCCAGAATTTTGCATGTAGAGGCCTGAATTTATGAATTAACAACTTAATGGATTTTTTAAAAATAAATATTGATTAAATAAAATTCTAATGCCTTTTTAAAAAATAATGTTTGTTAACCATTATATTATAAGATATATTTGAGGGGGTTTAGAATGTTTTGTATAGATACTTTAATGAGTATAGTGGATTTTTTCAGATTTTTTCTTAGTAATTTATGTTGTTTGGTCTTATGCTTAGAATTTTGATTAATGCATTTCATTATGCAAATAGAAAGATTTATGCTTTTAAAAGGGTAATTGTGTACCTAAATCTCCTTTTACAAAGTTCTATTTTTGTTAATTTCATTAAATGATCATAAACAGAATTGCATTTTTAGACCATGATTCCTGTGAATTGGAAAGAATTTTGTTTACTGCGTACATGATCCATTGGATACTAATGCTGTACTTTTTAAGAACTTTAAAAATGATTATAATGTGAAATGACAAAACTGGCATGAAAATGAGCTTTGCATCTATAGTTAAAGGTTAGTGATAATTGAGCATTTTTGTTGTGTTAATTTAAATAGGACAACTAAAGATTTTCTTAAATCAAGGTACATAAGACAAAGTGACAATGATTTTAGAGGCTAGTTAACAGCAAGCTTTGGAGAAGCATATTGTGTAAGTGGTTAGTGATATTAAAATTGCTATCTTCTTTGGGATATCAGATGTATTTATTTTTAACTTTTATGCAGATATAATTATTAAAATGTACATTTTGAGTGTCTCTCAAAGTATTTTTGAATGATTTCCACTTAAGAAGTAAGGAGCTAGATTTGTTAGTTATTAATCCAAATATAGTAATATAGCTTATTTTATTGATCTTTCTATGATTTTTAAAATTAGGAGTGAGAAAAATCACAGACGCAGTTTGTTGACATATTGCAATCCATATGTGTGCTTTTCTGATAAGGAAGGTATAGCATATACCATTCCTTCAGAACATTTAGTACCAGATTTATGATTTTTCTAATTTGGTTTGTAGCTTGCCAAAGAGCATGTGAGTGCATATTTGATCAGAAGCATATTTTGCCTTGAATCAGATGAGGAATACTTAATGAGTCAATGCTAAGAAGCAATGCAGAGAAGATGCAGACTAGCAGAATAAAAAGGCTTTAAAATGGCTTAATGTGAAATATAATAGAGATAAGGCAATATCATGTAAAAAGTCAAATTTTTCAGTTTTCATGCCCATAGCATAATAAAATTCTCCACCATAACTGTTGGGAATGATATATTTATGTAATGCAGTTCACATTTGCAGTGGGTGAAGGCTTATTTCAATTGTTTTGTACTTATTCTCAAAAATGCTAGTTCTACCTCAGAGGTACCAATAAATAGCTCTACTCCCTCTAGCAAGCCTCCCTCTAAATGAGTGCTAGAAATCAACAGTTAAAATTAACTGATTTTTGCTTGTATGATAGGAAATAATTATCTCTTTGTTTTGACTTGCATTTCTTGTACTATCAGTGAAGCTAGAAAATTTTCCTATTTATTTAATCATTTGTATTTCTTCTTTTACAAATCACTTATCCTTGTTCTTTGTCTTTTTCCTTTAAGGTACCTCTTACTGCTTTATGAGATTCTTTATGAGATGCTAGCACTTTGTTTTATATATTACAAATATTTTGCCTAGTTTTTACATTTTGTTTACAGTGTTTTTGGCATATCTAATTTTCAAAATAATTATAGTTGAGTAATCGTTCAGTCTATTATTTATTTGTTATTTGAAAGACTTATATCAATCCCACATTACAGAATTTTTTTTCTTTTTGAGACTGTGATATAGAAGGGAATAATCAGGCAAAGTCTTTATATTGCTTTATATTTTATAATTATAAGAAATTTTCTTTGTTGGACTATGTGACTTCTATTTATAATGAGTCACAAATCTCCCATATGTATGATCAGTTATTTTGCCTCAGACTGGGGCATAAGAAGTGTCTTCCAAATTTGTTTTCTTTGTTGATATTTATTCTCCACCATGGTAGAAGTGGAGAAAGGGATGAGAGAAATGAGACATGTTTCCAATAACACTCTCCTCTTTTTGTCTCTACCCTGAGGAATACTTTTAAATACTTAAGAATCACACAATGCATAATTATTTGGCTTCCAGGTTATGCCACAATTGCAATAATGTTCCCCCTCCTCCACTGTTCATTGTATAAGATTTCAGCTATATTTTGAGTTAACTTGGGTTTTTAGGGTAGGTAGCCTGGGAACTTGAATAAAATGATTTCAAAATCAAAATAGGTTACAAATGAACCTTGGAAGCATATCTCATTTGTAAGTTGTGGCCTGTCAGTCAGCCTTCTTCATGGATGTAAGATCCAGGAATGGTCTAGATGATTTTGGATGACTCTGGATACCCCCCATGATTCTGCACCTTTAAAGTGAGACCAGTTTCTAAGTTTTATGAAGTTGATTGGGTCAGACGAATGCATGGGTGTGTCTCTAGGATCCAGAAGAGCCTTAGCCAACAGAATTTTCTATTATTATATAAAGTATATATATATATATATATATATATATATATATATATGTGACTGTTTATTTACTGATGAGAGAAATATCTGTATTTTGATGGTCTCATATGGTAGCATCTAGCCACATGAGGCCATTGAACACTTAAAATGTGGCTAGTATACCAGAGAAACTAAAATTTTAATGTTATTTGATTTTAATTAATTTTTATTTCAATTTAATAGTCTTATGTAGCTGTGTCTATTAAAAACATAGTTTTAGGAGTTTGTGTTGATTCACTACCTATGGATTTAACTTTCTCCCTTTTTATCTGGTAAAAAAATGTGATAATATGTCATTTCTCTTCTTTGGATCCTATTTAAAAGAAACCAACTATGAAAAGTTTAAAAGACATTTTTGAGACAATCTGAGAAATTTGAACATGGATTGAGTACTAGGTGATTTTATGGAATTAGTGTTAATTTTTAAAGTGTGATCATAGCAATAAGTTCATATTATTAAAGTGTGCCAGGAACGTTTTCAGATGAAATAATAAGAAACCTAGGGTTGGCTTTAGGAAAAACGTATTAATAGGGGAATGGATGAAACAGAACCACCCAATGTTTACTATTTAAGTTGGTTGATAGGCATATGAAATTCATTATACTGGCTTTATATTTTTATTTGTGATGGAACATTTTTGTATTAAATTGAATCTAATTGTGAGAGCTCCTTTATAGGTCATACAGTCCAGTATTTGGTCCAAGTTCATTTATTTATTTATTTATTTATTTTATGTGGTACTGGGGATTGAACCCAGAGGCATTCTACCTCCACGCTATACCCCCGGTCAATTTTTTTTATTTCTTATTTGGAAACAGGATCTCACTAGGTTTCTGAGAGCTTTGCTAAGTTGCCGAGTCTAGCATCAAACCTGAGATCCTCCTGTTTCAGCCTCCCAAGTACTGGGATTACAGGCATGGGCCACCATGCCCAGCTCCAAGTTCATTTATTTAGCCTTTAAATGGCAGGATTCAGATCTAAGTCATTCAGCTCTAAATTCTGTTGATTTTTATGACATCACACTGCATCATATTTTAGACACATTATTCTACACTCCACTTGCTCCATGACCTTTGACAAGTTATCTTGCACATTTCCCTCCTATGTGGTAAGGCCATTTGGTAGCAGAGCTAGCCTCATAGGTCAGCAAAGGGTAGGGTCTTTCATGGCAAGTTTACTGGATCCAGATTTGAGGGCTCAATACAACAATAGCTTGGGAAACAAACTAAAGAAGAGGTAGCAGTAGCAGATTCAAGAGGATAGGAAGAAACAAGGTCAAATCCCTAAAAGATTTGCAGTTGATACAAGATGGGAACAGATTAGAAGGCTGAGAGCATAGTTTGTGTGGAAAGATAAGGTGTTGACTACTAATTTCTTACTGGGAGATGGCTATATATTTTAAAAGTAATTTAACTGACTTGGCATATAGCCAGATTAATTTCCTCATTGTGAAATGTATGTTCTACTATTTCTGATTGTATCTATTTCATCTAAAATAATAGTAATAATATAGATTTTTGTCAGGAAGGGGATGTTGAGGTCATCTAATTCAAACTATTTGTTGCTATGTGTCAACAAATTCCTATTGCATTTCCAGTGGGTAGTTGGCATTGGATTATGTGCCATAAGAATTATAGAATTTTGGTTATATATGTTCTCAAGAAGATTTTGAGGTGATGAGTAGATAATAGTTATAATTATTCAAGTAGTACAACTATTTGGTTAAATTGATTATTGGTTAAAATAGAGAATAATAATTTTATTTATTTGAAAGTAAGGGCTGGTGCCGGGTGTGGTAGTGCATGCCTGTAATCCCAGTACTTGGGGAGGCTGAGACAGGAGGATCGCAGGTTCAAGGCCAGCCTCCGCAACTTAGTGAGACCCTGTTTCCAAATAAAAAATAAAATAGGGCTGGGGTGTATCCCAGAGGTAGAAGGACCCTGGGTTCAATCCCCAGTACCAAAAAAAAAAAAAAAAAGAGTAAGGGCTGCATGAGTAGCTCAGTGGTAGAGAGCTTGCCTAGCATGCATGTCAAAGCCCTGCGTCTGATTCCCAGCAGTGTAAACACACACACACACACACACACACACACACACACACACACACTTAAAAATAAAAATAACATTTATGAAACACAATTTATGAATTGTATTTACACTTATGTTTCTAGTCTCAGGGATATTATTAGGCAAGAATTTCTTCCATCAGTAAAACAGACATATAGTAAGCTTTTTACTTGTTTCTTCTAAATGCACATGTTTTATATTTCATGTCAGGAACAAAGAGGGCAAACTGTTAATACCTAGGAATGAATTGCTGAGTGGAATGCCTATTATACCATGGCCTCACCAGGACCTAACTATTTAAAAGCAAAGAAAAACAAAACATTATCAAATAGCATCACATTAGCATTATGGTATTTTTCTAATTGTATTTATTTACATATTTTTATTCTATTTGAATATTCTCTATGAGTTCTATTTCTGAAGATTTTAGTCAAAACCAAGAAAAAGTATTAAGTCTTTCATCCTATACTCAAACTATTCTATAGACAAAATCAACAACCTTCCAAAGTAAATTTCTAAGTTTAATAACAGACATTTGTATTTGTTAGGTACCATTAAGTTAGGATTACTATACTCATTTGTTCCTTCATTAGTTCATTGTATTCATTCATTTAACACATTTTGTGTGTGTGTTCCCATTGAAGACAAAAGGATGCATAAGACATAATCCTTACACTCATGCTGCTCATATTTTAGTTGAGTGAACAGGCATGTAAATAAGTAATTGTGACTGAGTGTGCCAATTGTTATAATAGAAGAATATGGAAGGGACTGTGGGAACATTCTAGAGAAAAGAATTAGTTAGGAGAAGGAATAGAGTTTGGGCATGGATAGTTTTCACTGAGGAGAAACTTTAAGAATAAATTGGGAATGATTAGATTTCTCATTAATATTAGCAACTGCGAAACCAGATATTTTAAAAAGTCATACAAGCCATCTCTCCTTGGAAGCTATTTGTGGTTCTATTTCCCCATTGTCTGCTTTGGATATTATTTTGTTCTGCAAACTTTGATCTTTGTCCAATCTGGTTTTACTCATTGGATCCTGGTTGATATCTGGTTCATTTTAGATTATTGGCCTGACTCTGAGCTATCTACTGGAACTCTCAAAGTATACTACTTGTAACTATCCCTGTCCTTGACCTACTGCAGCTTCAAGCAAGAGGAATATTATAGTTTGGGTTTGGAATGTCCCCGCAAAAGCTCATGTATTGAAAGCATGGTCCCTGATGTAGAAAGGTTTAGAGGTGGGTCTTGGCTAGAGGAGGTGGATCACTGGGGGTGTGGATTTGGGGACTATATCTGTTGCTGTTGTCTTTGCTTCTGGCTGCCATGAATTGAGCCGCTTTTTCTCCTCTATCTCCTACCATGTTGGTTTCTGCCTTAGAGCTGCCTGACCATGGACTGAACCTTGGAAACTGTAAACCCAAATAAACCTTTCCTCCTCTAAGGTGTTCTTCTTGGGTATTTTGGTCATAGCCACAAAAAAGTTAACTTACCCGAGGAGCTTCACTCACATGATCTGGCTTGGCTTCTGGAATCGTATGCAAATCCGGACTCCAGTATCTTCAAACCTATTTTATTTTTCTGAGACCAAGTATTTGAAAGGACGGTGTGGAAGGACAAAGATGTGATATGGATAGAGTCTAAGGGTGCCCAAGATTAAGAGGGAACCTTAAGTTTGAAAAGGCAAATGAAGGCTAAACTGTGACAATCATGAGAACCATGGATTTGGGGTTTTATTCTTCATGCCCAATTGGACCCTTAAATGGTTTTCAGGAGGATTGTGACACCATCTCTACTGTGAAAAGATAACAGTGTCATGACTGGACCACAAAGAAGAGATACTGCAGTCAGAGAGACCAGTTAAAGGAAGCAAGTGATGAAGCCCTGAATTAAGAGAGAGAGTGATGATAGAGAACAAGAAATAAATCAGAAAAAAAAAATCAGAAATGGAACCAATAAGATTTGGGAGCAAATTGGAAACTGAGGGTGAGGGAAAGAAAAATATCAAAGTTATTTTCAAGTTTTCTGGTTTGGGTGATTGGATGTTATATTTCCTTTGTACTTACACTTGTAATTAATGTTAAAATAACATTTGTAATTATTTACTTATTGAATATTTTCTCCATTAGAGTGAATTCTGTGAAGGCAAGAGCTTTGTTTTTCTTGATTATTTTTTTTCCCCTAGCACCTGGCACAATGTCTGGCTATACTAAAACTGATGAATAGTTGTTAACCAACTGACTAGTTTCATTTGTTCAATAAATTTTTATTGACTACCAGATACTGTTCTAGATGAATTTTAATACTTTTAACTAAAACATGAAATACATGAGGATGGGTGGGTTTAATGAAAATATAATTTTATTTTGGACATATCGGATTGAGGTGTGATGGGACTTCTAGTTGGAGGTAAGAATCTATTTAAATTTCAGAAGAGTGAACTTATCTGGAGATTCAGACTTGGAATATAAGTGGATGCTGAATCCATTGACGTATTTGAGATTAATAGGAGTAAAGTGAGGTCTGATAATGGCTAAGGACAGAACTCTGGGGAATACAAATATTTAAGAAGTAGAAAAATGAGAGCTAATTAAAGCAACCAAAAAGGATATCCAGGGTTTTATGAGAAAAATCAGGGGCTAATATCGTCATCAAAGGGAAAGGAGGGGAGCATAAAAGGAGGGATATGTCTTGGGACAGATTATTTGAGAAATTTGAATCTCTAGAAGAGTGCTAAAAAAGCAAGGGATTCCTGGAATATTCCACTATCCTGTGTTTTGCCTCAGAATTTATACTTGAACTCTTTAATTAATGGTCAAATTACTTTACCCTGTGGAGGTTTTCTGCTGCTTTAAACCTATGAAATCCAATTAAAATTCCTTCCTCACTAGGATGGTTCAGTTTATAAAGCCTTAAGATTGTTGCCTGACATGAACTACAAGAGAAGACCAAAGTTTGGAAAGAAGTTTCTTCTTTCAGAGGAAGTCCTAAACTATTTTCTCTTCAAATTTTCATGGTCCATTGCCCCTTTTACTTGAATAAATTCGCTTTTCAATTGTGATAATACTTTCAAAGCAATTAAAAGACAATGAATTTCTAGCCATTATAAATGATTGCTAATTCATAAGGGTATTATTATAGCATTTGTGCATATATTCGTATGTGTGGTAGAATGAGGAAGCTGCAGTTCTTTGATTTTGTAAGGCTTTCCAAATTACCATGAATTTTTTAAAACAACAACAAAGATCATTGCCTTCCTTTTATACTTATGATTTTCTTTGGAAAAGCAGATTATTTTAGCAATAGACTAGGTTCCTTAACATTCAACTAGCCAGAGAGAACTAAAAGACAGACATACACACATAGAAAAACTTTCTTTTAGAGTAGAAATACTTGAAGAATTATTCAGGTGCAGGAGATCATGGCTTATTATATATACGTGTGTGCTCTCATGATCTGTTTTGTAGCTCTGAATTTACAAATTGGACAGTCCACTATTCATTTATAAGTTTGACAGATTTCCTTGAAATAGACCCCTTCAATATGTCTTTTTCTCCCTAAGTGATCAGTAAGTTTGGGTTGAAAGACTGATCATTGACAAGATTTAGAAATTACCTAATGTTTCAAAAATGTCTGACTCATTGCAATTATACACACAATTACCAACCTTCTGATTACTTAACCTGAAGTAGGGTAGGAATCACTTGATGAAGGGGAAATGGTCTACTAACTTGTTCTCTGATTTCCTGATAGAAATTGATTTTTGTGATGGATAAAAGAGATAAAAAAGAATCCTTGCATTTATATTTTCTGTTTGTATTGTTTTGTTTCTATTAGCCCCAGCCACTTCTAAGTTCGTATTTTACACCCCCCCCCCCGCAACATTTCAGTCTCCCTTAGCTGAGCAGAAGACTAAGTACTTGGCCTCAGAGGAATGATTGTAACTCAGCCAAGATTTAGGACAGGAGACAGAGGGTGGTTTAGAGGACAGGTGGCCTGAGCCAGGCTGGGGAGAAGTGTTTACCATTTAGATTTAAAAGGTTCTAATATTTTTAACAAGGAGGTCCACATTTATTACCCTGAATTTGTTTGAAAGTCTTATGAATATGCTTATATGAATTAAATATTCAAAATATTTGTTAAATAAGTAAAAAGATAGAATTGCATTTGGCAAAATGGGATTCAGTAATCCTCTAATGGACCCAGGAATAAAGGCTATACCATCCAAGAGTATTTTTCTCTAAGAGATCTTTTCATCAGTTCTTTCCTAGTTATTGCCTCAGCTTTCTGTAATAGGAACTGTAACTGGAGGGATCATGGGGACTCCTGAGGTAGTTACAAAGAACTTCAGTCCTGTGTTCCTGCCCATAGAAGCCACTAGGTGACATAGAAAATGAATGTCTTCTTTACACATTTAATTTGTCAACTTGCAGTTAAACGTAAATTAGGCGAGCCCTTTACAAAGCTGTGAAGTAGACTAAGTTTCTTTTGGAAGCTAGATACTTAGCTTTATTCATGGAGACTGCATTTCACAATTAGAAATTGGAGATAGAGAATGGAGCCTAGTCCGACCTCAAACCACTCCTAAAACAAAAGGTTGAGTTAAAAATGGGTTATCTATGCATTATTTAATCCCCATATGTTCTATGGGTTCTCTTTGGTATATTCAGGAGTTAAAATATTTTTTGGCATGTTTGTAGAAAATAGTATCAATAGCCGGGCGTGGTGGTGCACACTTGTAATCCCAGTACTTTGGGAGGCGGAGACCGGAGGATCCGGGTTCGCGGCCAGCCTCAGCTCTCTCTTGTGCTCGCTCTCTCTCTGTCTCTCTCTCTGTCTCCCTGTCTCTCTCTCTACTTAGTGAGGCCCTCCGCAACTTCGCAACTTTGTGAGACGTGGTTTCAAAATAAAGTATAAAAAAAATAGGGCCGGGGGTGTAGCGCGGAGGTAGAACGCCCCTGGGTTCAATCCCTGGTACTGCAAAAAAAAAAAAAAAATAGTATCAATAACAATGTAACTGCCATACATGGTGGTGCACACCATAATCCCAGTACCTGGGAGGCTGAGACAGGAAGATGGTAGGTTAAAAACCAGCCTCAGCAATTTAGCAAGGCCCTCAGCAATTTAGTAAGAACCTGTTTCAAAATAGCAAATAAAAAAAATAGGACTAGGGGTGTAGCTCAGAGGTAGAATGCCTCTGCGTTCACTCTCTAATACCATAACAACAACAACAAAAACAATGTAACTAATTAATTATGGGGATTTGATTTAAAGCCATCTAGTAATCACTGAAAGTAGAATAGGATATAGGAATTAATAACCTGCTATTTTAATTTTTGGTTATTGAAGCCTATCACACTTTAAAGGGTTTCTTGAACTGATACACTTGATTTACTCACAGTGATTACTAATTGAACTAATTAAGAAGATTGATTTTTAGGGTTCAACTTTGATGTGTCCTTTACTTAAAATATCTGCGAACTGTGCAGAAAATGTGTTTCCTGCCTAATACTTTCTTTTAGTCTCAGTCATAATCCTAGTTTGGAGGGGGGCATACAAATAAAGAGGAAATGTTAAATTATCATTTAAAAGTATCAGTCACAATATACCCAGATGAAACAAAAAATAAGCTAAACTGGGCAAAATGCCAACAAATATAGCTTACTTCAGACAAAAAAAAAAGGAAAATAGTAATGAGTATATAAAATTTATGCATAGGATTCAGGAATTTTCTTCCTTTGCTGAAGGTAGACTCCTCTTTTATCTTAAGGATCATATTTATATATTTTCATAATCTGAATTCTAAGAAGATGTACTCATATATACACTCACACACATACACATACACCCTGTAAACCCATTAAAAATAATGTCACAAGTTCTTTGTATATCCTAGATATTAGACCTCTGTCAGAGGGATAGCTTGCAAAGATCTTTTCCCATTCCGTAGGCTTTCTCTTTAAGCTCTTGATGGTTTCCTTTGATGAGCAGAAGCTTTGTAGTTTAATGCTATCCCACTTATTAATTCTTGTTTTAATTTCCTGTGCTTTGGAGGTCTTGTTGAGGAAGTTTCTA
>PVJS01008578.1:0-52717 GCA_004027185.1 Glis glis
TACCTCCGCGCTATACCCCCGGCCCTATTTTTTATACTTTATTTTGAAACTGGGTCTCACGAAGTTGCGGAGGGCCTCACTAAGTAGAGAGAGAGAGAGACAGGGAGAGAGAGAGAGAGAGAGAGAGAACTGAGGCTGGCCACGAACCCAGATCCTCCGGTCTCTGCCTCCCAAAGTATTGGGATTACAAGCGTGCGCCACCACGCCCGGTTTCACTTATATATATTGACTATAAGGAACAAAGAATCCCATTGTATCAGGCAAGATATATCTATATCTATCTATATCTATATATATATATATATACACATACACACACACTGAGATCACATATAAATGTATAAATATAAATATCTATATATTTACATATAAATATATATTATGTAAATATATATAATATATAAATTTAAATAAAATGTTACATATAAACATATGTAATATAATATAAATTATATATAAATTACATATAAATGTATAAACATAAATATATATATGTACATATACACACATACATATAAAGTGAGTGATTCAGTTTTAAGGCTAGCTGGTTTGAAATCTGTAGGGCAGTCAGGCTGGAACTCAGGCAAGATTTGATGCTACAGTCTTGAGGTAGAATTTACTCCATAGGAAATCAGTTTTGCTTATAAGGCTTACAACTGATGAGATGAGCCCCTAATTAGATTATTGAAGGTCATCTCCTTTACTGAAGTCAGTAGACTATAGATGTTAACCACACTTTGAAATACCTTCACAGCAACACTTATACTGGTATTCGAATAAAAACTGGAAATTACAGCCTACCCTGTTGACACATAGAGTTAACCATCACCATCCGCCCCTTGTCAATTTGGTACCCATCATCTCTTTAAACCACACTCAGTCTCCAAATAAGAACATAACAAGGTCATGGTTCTGCTAACCATGAAACCACTATCCTGTCTGTACCCCACATCATGCTAACATGTTCCCCAGAAGATTATGCAAAGTCCTTGGTAACATTTTCTCTCCTTCATATCCTGTAACTTTAAAGCTGTGATGTGAAGTTAACCATTATGAATACTTCTTATCTTATATGACAATGGGACAAGAGGAAAGAAAACAAACATATCAGATATATTTACATATATATGTATTGATACACACATACAACAAAAGCATTCATAACAAAATAAGGAAGAAATACTCATAATCATAATTAGTGTCATCAATTCTGCAACTGCTTGTGGGGTCATAGTTTTATTTATAATTACCTTCTTCTACTACATATTCTGCATATATATATATATATATATATTTTTTTTTTTTTTTTGCGGTGCCGGGGATTGAACGCAGGGGCGTTCTACCTCCACGCTACACCCCCGGCCCTATTTTTTATACTTTATTTTGAAACTGGGTCTCACGAAGTTGCAGAGGGCCTCTCTAAGTTGAGAGAGAGAGACAGGGAGAGAGAGAGAGAGAAAACTGAGGCTGGCCACAAACCCGGATCCTCCGGTCTCCGCCTCCCAAAGTACTGGGATTACAAGTGTGCACCACCACGCCCAACTTATATTTTTTGCCTTTAGGAAGTACCTCAGATGGTCATGGTTCTTTGCTTGGTAAGATGACCCACATTTTCATTTCTGTAGGGTCTAAGCCATTAATAGTTCTACCTAAAGTGGATTTTATAACTTTCCATTAACTTTAATCATGTGGCACGGTGATTTTAAGACATGCCCTGAGGGATGTTCTGTACTCTAGACTAGGCATTCCTTATACCCCCTGTCCAACTCTTCTTGGTAGTCAGGATCAATTGCTTCAGCCAGTATAGTAACTCTTTTCTTTGTCATTCAGAGGCATGAAGAGCTCGAAGTGGCCAAATGATATTCTCAACTTCCAGTTAAGTGTAATCACTGCTGTGTTTTCCAGTGGTGACATCTCAAATAAGGACTCTTGACCAGCTATTCTGGGCTGAATGTTTGTGTCCCCCAAATTCATATGTTGAAGTCTAATCTCCAATCTGAGGGCATCTGGAGACGGGACCCTTGGGATGTCATAAGAGCAGAGCCCTCATGATTCAGATTAATGTCATTATAAAAGAGACTTCAGTTTAGTGGGAAAGCACTTGTCTAGCATGAGGCCCTAGCTTTGACCCCCAGCACCACAGAGGTAGGGAGAGAGACCACAGAGACCTTCCTCACCCATTCTGGCATGTGAGGACACAGCGTGAAGACCGTCATCGAGAAAACAGGAAATGGGTCCTCACTAGGCACTAAATATGTCCACACCTTGATCGTGAGCTTCCATGTCTTTCAAGCTGTGAACAATACATTTCTGCTGTTCATACGACTCTTTGTGTATGGCGTGTTGTTATAGCAGCCGGAATGGACCTAGCCACCAGCAGAACATAAGATCATAAAAACAGGAATCACTATGGCAACAAGGAGTGGTACCATTTCCATTCCTCCTTGATTCCCGGCCAACAAATCCTGCCTATGGGAAAAACTGTGGCATATATTGGACACTGATTAAAAGCATAGAAGCAGCATAGATAGCCAAATTTATTGGCTTACTGCCCCCTTTATAGAAAAAGAAAATTACTCAGAGCTCCCCGTGTTTTCACCGCCCCATCATTTTTATTCAAAATTTCCCCCCAATCGTACTTGAGGCTGCTACTGCACCTGTGGATCTTTTCAGTATCTGCCCAGGGGAGCAGTATCACCATCTTTGGGAATCTATGCTAAGGCTTCCTAGAAAACGCTGCTAGAGCTGAGCAAGGTGTTACCACCTGGCATGTGCATCATTCTATCAAGTCACCTGCTTTAAAATAATGGGGCACATGATAAGACCCATGAATTCCTCACTGTGGGCCCATTGCCCCACTTCATCTGAGGTCCAGTGAGTTATCTGATAAGAAGCAATACTGTGTGGAATACTGTGTGGTGGAAAAGGCATTCAGTAAGTCCATGGACAGCAATTTTGGCAGAAGATTTGTGTGCAGGGAAAGCAAATCCACAGCCAGGATAAGCGTCTACTCTAGGAAACTAATACCCACCCACTAACATACACCACTTCATCCCCCATCCTGGGAATATTACGCTGACCCACACAGTGAAATCATAATGACCACTGAGGACAGGTGGAGAGCTACCACCATATGATGAACAGCCAAGACTGAGGAAACTTTGAATGAACAGATTGTCTTTCATCTATAGTGGGAACCTATTTCTATAACTTATACTGCTGAGTAAAGGTACTTTACAGAATAATTATTATTTGGTATCAGAAAACTATATTCTACTGCCTTGAAATTAACCGCAAAGTCAATTAGAAATTTCCCAGTGCTTAAGAAAGGCTGAACACAGAAAAATGCCTTAATGAAAATAAGGCTTTGTGTCCAGGCCTATCTCTCATTTCAGAGTATGTTCAGACAAATTGTTTTTATTGAAATGCTTATGCAATATTTCAATCATCATCTGAAAATAAGAATAATCACTACTTTGGGTATTTTCCCCCTTTCAGTGAAGATTAAATGGGGAAATATATTGAAAGCATTTATTGCAGTGCACAGTATGTAGAAACTTGTTAAATTTATTATGACAAACAAGATATTGATACTCACCTGATTTCACGACAATCCTGTGAAGTCGTTTATAACTAATTCTATTTTGCGAATGAGGAGAAGAAGCTGAAAGAGATAAAATACTTTGCTGAAAAATTGACCCTGAAGAGATGAACCATGATTCCAGTGCTCTTCCTTACAAATTATATTTGTTGTGGATTTATTATGTGTATGTGGATGTGTGTCTGTGTGTCTGTGATTTCAAAATAAACATAGGCTTATTGTAGAAAAATGTAAAAGCACAAAAAAGAAAATCAATTACTATCTTTTGTCTTTGTATTTCTTACATATAAATTACACATATGTATAGATAGTACAATTAATAATAATGATAATGATAGCTAACATTTACTGAGTCCTTTTCTGAATCAGGGCTTTTTCTAAGTACTTCACATAGATTAAACCACTTGGCCCTGACAAATACCATAGAGTGTAAATACTCTTCTTATCTCCATTTACCAATGAGGAACGGAAGGCCTGGAGAGATTAGCCAGCTTTTCTAAGGTCACTAGCCTCAGTGGTCAGGGCCACTCGTGTCCAGGACAGCTGACAAAAGAACCAGTGCTTTTAATCACTAGGCTGCTGACCACAACACAGACATATTCCATTACATTGGAATCAGACTGCACACTTCGTTACAGTGGGACTCTTCACTAAAACATATAAGGTTAATGTCATTTCATGTCATTAAATATATTTTACATGTTGATGTTTATTGGCAGCATAGTATTACAACTTCAAAAGTGTACCATTATTTACTTAGCCAATTACATATTTTTCGATGTTTAAGTGATTGCTCTTTGTTATAGTTAATTATATGCATCAAATGGACTGGCTAGTATGCACAAATCCCTGGTAAAACATTATTTCTGGCGGTGCCTGTGAAGGTGTTTCCAGGAGGAATTGCCTTATGAATGCATAGACTGAGTCAAGAAGATTGGCCTCACCAATGTGAATAGGCATCCTTCAATTCTCTGAGCAATGAAAGGAAGAAGAAGGGCAAATTTACTCTCTTATTCAGCTTGAACATCAATCTTCTCCTGCCCTCAGATATCAGCGGTTGTAATTCAGACTTACAGTGGGACTTACACCATGGGTTCCTCTGGTCCTCAGGCCTGTACGTTTGTCATGAACTATACCAGCAGCTGGGACTTCATCCTCCTTAACCAGGTGAGCCAATCTCTCACAATAAACCTCTTTCTATATATCTTTTTATATAATCTCAGTTCTGCTTCTTTGGAGAACTGGCTAATACACTCTACTAAATAGTAAGTGATCTGAACTCACTATTAATCCCAAGCATGTCTTTTCCCCCCTGCTGTCATAAGCCTCTGCCCAGGACAAGACGCAAGAGCACAGCCAGGCTCCCAACACATCTCCCAGGCCACTGCACTCAAGGCTTCTTACAAAACTCACTGCCTCTGGATTGTAAGAGATTTGTAGTCAAGAACTTTCATCACATATTGCAATGAAATTAAAGATCAGAGCCAGGTATGGTTGTGCACACTTGTAGTCCCAGTATTTGGGAGGCTGAGACAGGAGGATCACAGATTTGTGGCCAGCCTCAGAAACTTAGTGAGGCCCTCCACAACTTAGTGAAACCCTGTTTCAAAATATAAAATAAAATAGTGCTGGGGTAGAGCTCAGAGGTAGACTGCCCCTGAGCTCAATCCCTAGAATCCCCTCACCCACAAAATTAGAGATCTGTCTAGTAATTTTACTTTGTGGAAAATATTGCTATCATAACCAATGCCTGTTGAAATCAGGAATTCCCTTAAATATCTTAAATTTTAAGTTGCAAAATAAAGCATCTGTTGACTGGATTTTCCATTTTGTATAAAGATTTTCTTTGTGCATAGATGCCTGCAGACCTACCCATTTGTTCCAGTGAAAATTTTATATCCCTTTCTGCCTACCGATGCAGGTATCAATGCAAAGATGAGAGACAGTTCTTCAACCTCACGTAACATTTTACGAACTACAGATGATTGCTTTTAAGGAATAAGAGGGAAATATCAAGTAAAAGAAAGATTCCTTTAAGTTACTTTTTTCAATTAATATAATGGTAGATGAACTTAGGGGACAGCGTATTCTGGGGAAGGGTATTGGACTAAAATTTAGGATGGAGCACTTGGGAGTTTCTTTTCTTACTTGCTCTTGATTTTGTACATTCTAAATACTTGAAGACCCTGGGGAGGAGCCTCAGGACGTGGCATCATCTAGATGCCAAAACATATTTATTTTTATAGCCAGTGCTCAGCCACTTCATGCAGGGATACCCGGGATGCTAAGTTCTCTCCAGCGTGGTAGTCTCTGAGGCCAGACATTAAGGAGTTAAAGGAGGCCAGGGTGTAGGGACAGCTGGAGATAATTACTCACAATCAAAGGACAGGCAGAAATTCTGCAGGAACGGCAGGGTGAGGTGTCTGCCTGGCTGGATTATAGGAGGCCTCCAGACAGAGGCAACTGGGCTTAAATACTAGTAAGGGAATTTTGTACTGTTTGATCTTATTTTAAGACCTAAGGAGGAGGTTGTGATTGGTTTGAATCTGGTTTAAGAAGTCCAAGGTAGACATCCCTGCCATAAAGAGCTTGAACTCTCTTGTCCTGTAAATCGGGATGTAGGAAGTATGTGTTAGGGCCAAGAGTCTTTGTGTATTAAACACAAGATCAGGTTTTACTTCTAAAATTCTACAGGACAATTTTGTACTCGTGTTTCCCAACATGAGCAATTAGTTTAAAATCCTGTACATCTTTGTTCTTTGTATTCTTTTCCCTAAAATCTTTACATAAAACAACCTGACTTTCAATTTTTTCTCTCAACTCACTTTTTGTATAATCCTAAATTATATTTCAGCAACTGCCATTTCCCCTCATAGGTCCAAGATTCATGAGGCAAATAAATATTTTTTCAGTGAGAAGTGTATTGTAGCCAGCACTATTTTAAGGAGATATCAGATCTCTGAAGTCTTTAAATTGGATTTTCTTCTCAGATACATATTTTTCCATTTAATAATGCACATAAAATAGATTCACTGCATTATATTCAGCACCTAAACCGTGACTCTTGAGAAAACCTTTCCTTGATGAACTCCAATCCAAACCTATGATCACTCTTCTTTTTGATTTATCTATAGTGTTAAGAAATAAGCTCTAAACTTTACAACACTGGGCACTTTATCAGGTAACTACAGAATTAAGCGTACCAGGCAACTTGAAAGAAAGGATGCTTTCTTCAGAGCTGATGGCATTAGATGTTACAAGATAAAATGGAAAAAAAAAAACCCACCTCATGTACAAATACCTGGAGCAAGTCTTATATAGCCGGCATAAATGACAGTCTTTTCATTTATGATACAGAATTTGTGGGGGCAAAGCTCCATGGTGGAAGTCGGAAACTTTATACACAAAAGCACTGTCGGAGCCTGAGCTGTGTCTCCCTTCCTTAGAAACTGTCAATGGTTTCCCATCACTTACAGGATGAAGTCCAAATGCCTTAGAATTCCCAGCAGCTCTTTATGTGTCTTTCAGATCGGCCTCGGCTGCCTCTCCTTCCCTTCCCCTATCTCTGTCCCACTTGCCTGTGCTCCACCTAGCCCTTAAAAATGCCATTTGAGTTCTTATCCTTGAACTTTTGATGTTGCTATATCTTCAAATTCAAATATCCTACCCTAGTTGTGCAAACTGGAAATTTTCTATGTTTTAAGGCCAGCCTCAGAAATCTTTCTCCCCCCAGCCCATACCCTTAACAAACACACGCCCTTGCCCTTTCTTAGAAAACACAAATCCATGCTTACTCCCACTTCTTTTGAAGAATTAATTGATTATTGGTGTATCTGTAGAAGTATGTACATCTTCCTGGAATTCATTTGTTCAATAATTAGGGTATTAATTCATTCATGTATTGTTTATGAAGTGTGTATTGAGTATTTTCTGCATAACGATGGTCAGTCACTGCTCTAAATTCTGAGAATTAAGCAGGGAACTGACAGTCTCAGGGATAACACTGCAGCAACTACCTTAAACTTCTTTATATAATATTATAATTAGCCAACTACCTTAAACTTCTTTATATAATATTATAATTAGCCACTCTCGCCTGTCTGCTAAGGGGCGACTTAATCTTTGAATCAACAAGGCTGAGTAGTGTAGTTAATATTTGTGAACATGGTAATATATCTATCTAAATTAATGTTTCCCAATAAAAGCTTCCATGCTTTCTATAAAATTTCTCATGGAATCCTGAGCCCTGTGAGGTGGATACTCAACATTTCCAGAGAAGGCACAAAATCTGCTTCAGATCACACCATTACTAAGAAGCAGAATCTGAAATTGAACTCAGGCATGTCTGACCCCCCATAGTGAATGAATGAATGTAATACTACAGAAAGAAATCGGTTCTTTGCCCAGTACACCACATACTCTCCTGTGGATAGGTAGTTGTCAGCCAAAGGAAGAACAGTGCAAGGAACTTAAGTCTCCATCCTTAGTGTGGAGTAGAGAGGTAGCTTCATATGCCCAAAGAGTTTGCAGCCTACGGTGCACTAAGTGTGTCTGCTGTGCACTTCACTACTAATGTTGGATCTCTTTGGGCAAATTAAAAAATATTTAATTAAGCCAGGCATGGTGGTTCACGCTTATAATCCCAGTACTTGGGAGGCTGAGACTGGAGGATCTGTGTTCGTGGTCAGCTTCAGCTACTTAGTGAGGCCCTGTTTCAAAACAAAGAATAAAAAAATAGGGCTGGGGGTGTAGCTTGGAGGTAGAATACCCCTGGGTTTAATCCCTAGTACCGCCCCCAAAAAAACTTAATTAAGTCTCTATTTTTTTATCCCATTTATAAAAATGATTTCACACTGACCTAAAAAGGCAACAGTTCTAACCAAATTGAATAAAGAAATTGCTGCTTTTCTCACCCTGGATCCTGCTCCCAGGGTTGTGAGAAGCGGCTCCATCTCACATTGGTGGCTGCTTCTCTGCCTTTTGCTTGGGGACCCCTCCTTGGTCTCCTGGAGAGGCAGCCCCATGCTATTCGTAGAGTGATTATCTTGGTCTTTGAAATTCTTCCCAGTGTCTCACCCCTCAAAGCCAGTTAGTTTCATTACACATATTATAATTTTTGCATCAGTCTATAACAAATAGACTACTTACCATTGGGAAAAGGTCTTTTCAGTCCTTTCTCTTTAATGCTGTTTCAGACATCTAGAAACTTTATTTATATGGGTAAAGTTTTTAAATGTAAATAGTGAAGAAGAGGGACCATACTAAGCATGCAGGCTGAGAGAGTTGTTATGACTGAGCATCAGCGTTGGCCTGTGCTTCCTGACAAACTTTGTACTTCTCACCATAAAAAGGAAGCCTGTTACTCTATATCTTTCCTCATGGAGTCACTTTTCATTCTTGGACATAAATATTGACATAATATGAAGATATCACATACTAATAATATTAAGAATTTATTTCCCTTAGTATGCTTACAAAATAGATTCAGAAAAAGTGCCAGTCACTTCCTTGAAGTAGTTCATTGATTATTGGCTGAATGTAGAATTCAGTTACATTGGTTGATATTTTCATCTTTGCCTTTAACCTCCCTACATTATTTGTTGAACTTAAAAATTTTTTGTGAAGAACAATTTTCACAGGCTGTAGGGTCGAGGGGTAGGTAGTCTGTTTTGCCCTTGACTTTGCCTTTCTCTGAGGCAAGGCATCAGTAATGGAACACTCTAGGCATCTCCACACCCCCATTTACTTCTTCTGAAGGATGAAGGAACTTCTCAGGCTGGTGGATCTGAACGGCTAGACATGCCTGGCTCTGTCCTTCCTTTTTCCTTCTCTGTAGGATGTGCCTGTCTGAAGACAGCAAGGCTTTGGTCTGTGTGCGTGTGAATAGCTTCTTATGGGGTTTGAAGTTCACAATCTGCCCAACCAGACCCAGTGACTCTGGATTCAGAAGTTAGAAGACAGGTGTCATATTTGGGACCCATTCAAAACTCAGCACTAATTTGGAACAACTAAAAGACCAAGCTTTTTAAGAGAGGAAGGTTTCTCAAATTTTAGTCTAAGATAAAGATTTTTGCAAAATGTGAATGCACTTTTAACTTTAGATCCTGATTCTAAATTTCAATGACATTAGATCCGTCAAATTACAAACTCTCTTTCTGCTGTAACAGTGTATTGAATTATGCATTAAAATATCTGCCATAGCCTTTCCTAAAAAACATGAAGTAAACAGTGCTACTGCCTGAGTGAGTGCCTTGAGTCCGTAGGTGTTACATAACTGACTTCTAGATGACATTACTATTAGGATTCCAGATCCAAAGTAAAAGAATACTTGATCTGAACATAAAATTTGCTCTACTTACACTTGAATTCTGGGAATAGAGTTTTACATCTGATTTTGTTTTTCTCGAATCTGGCAATGTGCTGAATGATTAAAGCACGGGTTTACATGTGGTGGCGTAGGGTAATGATTTGCCATATCTTCCTAGTAGAACATTCTTTCTTCCCCCCTTCTTCTCCCAAGGGAAATAAATTGTCAGACTTTGAAAAGATGGGCGCATAATCAATTTTTTCTTGCATTTCATCTGTTGCTGCTTCTGGTAACACACACACACACACACACACACACACACACACACACACCCCAAAGGCTAGGGTTTCTGGAGATTACTTTCAGAGTTCCTGTCTCACCCAAAGCGCATATTTGAAAATTCTTCTGGAAAGGTTATCAGAGGCAAAAAAAAAAAAAAAAGGATATGGAGACTTCTCTATGTAGGAGTAATGGGGCATAAAACCAAATATTTATTCTACCCACTGAGCACCAACTGTAACTATAGTTTAGGAAAGAACCCTCTATGCTTGCCTTTAATGGCGAATGTACCTTCCAGATTTATCAAATGTGTCTGGTTTGAAGATTAGTTCCCACTAGGAGATTCCTTAAACTGAAGATCGCTTTGAATCAGATTTATTTGATCCTCATCTCCTCTTTACCTCCGTATTGTTAGGAAGTATGGTAATATATTTTAAATAAAGGCATCATTCATTTTAATGAGAGAAAATGCCTATGGTGGCCTTGTTGGGAAGGTATTTATTTACAGCTTCATAGTCTTTCTCTTTGAAACAAGAATATTTTACAGTAAGATTTAGTCTGTTCACACAAAGAAGTTACTTGCTGCAATTCAACTGCCATAGGAGGTATTAGTTCTTTCAGTTTTCTTTCTAGATTATCCAGTTAAGACATATCTTTCTGCTTTTGTATATTATTATTTTTTCTGCTTCTTAAGGGCTGGCAATACTTTCTTTTAAAATTTTAATCTTTTAAACTCATCTACTTTGTATCCAGGGCAGTAACAAGGAACTGGTTAAAAATTACAAAGCCAAAAATTATTTAGTCTTTCAAATTCCACCATCCACGTATATTTAAAATATGAAAAAAATTAAGTGGTGTAGAAAAAACAGTTTACACACTTGGGAGGCTGAGACAGGAGGATCACAGGTTCGAGGACAGCCTCAGCAACTTAGTGAGGTTCTCAGCAACTTAGCAAGACCCTGGTTAAAAATAAAAATAAAATAGGACTGGAGGTATAGTTCAGAGGTAGAATCCCCCTGGTTTAAATTCCCAGCATCACAAAAACAAAACAAAACAAAAAACAATTTACACAGTTTACAGTACTTTATTCATTAAGTGAATATATACACACATATAGATGTATACATTTTAGATGCATAAATATTATAAAAGCACTCAAAATTATAATAAAATTGTTACCTGGTAGGGTGATATTTGTGACTTTCTTTTGTAAAAAAAGGTTTTGATATTCTATTTTACTATTTAAAATTTGTAGAATAGATAATACTTTTGGAATTGAAATGCTGAATTTTTAAAAGTTTGAACTAAAGATAAGTATTTTTTGAGAACTAAAAAGGCAGATTTCTTATCCCAGCTCTTGAAAACTATATACATTTTTGTCATTATCTCTGCTTTACTCAGGTAGCCATCGAAAACAATATTAATATAACTTTATAATATTATCTTAAACATAATTTTTTTCATTTAAGTACACACTACACATGGCTTTTTCTACCAAGTGTTTACTTAAGGTATTTTACAATAAAAGTAATAAACAGTAAAATAAAGATAGAATTGAAAATGAGCATACGAGTCTGACACCCAAAAAAGCCAAAATAATTGCAGTTTTTCTGCATCAAATTTGTTTATAAGCTTTTCTTCTCCATCTTTATTTATAAGAAAGAACAGGACCTTAGGAAAAGCATAGTTTTCCTAGAATTATATATTGAAAGAAATATCTCAGGTGGGAATCTGACATTGGGTTCAATGTTCATTGCATAATTCAACTTTATAACCATTGCTATTTGTCATTTTGCTATTGCATTTAGCAAAATTTGCCTGTACTGAAAGAAAGGGCATAATGTTAAAATGAATCTTAATGAAAGCAAGATTTTGATAGCTAAACCGATGGGGTGCCATATATAATTTTGTGGTTTTCTAACTTGATCCAATGATGAAATTTGGAGTGGATGAAAAGCATGTCACTTATGAAAGCTTTTCAAATATTGCTTCTCTAAATCCAGTTTTTATTGTAGTTTTATGCCTAGAGGGCTAATATGCTATATTTGTTGTCTAAGGCAAGATTGATAGATAAACTTTAGAAACAATGAAAAATGGCAGGGATATAAGTTAGGACATGCTCGACTTCCTTATTTACAAATGAGGAAAGTAAAATACAGAATTTCATTGCAGGATAAGAATCAACATCTCCTCTATCCACTCTTTCATTTCACAAATGTATCAATTAGGATTCATGGGCATCCATGAGGGTGCTCATCAAAACCTAAGCAATATGACACAAACAACAATAAATGCTGGTGAGGTTGTGGGGAAACAGAAACTTATACACTGTTGGTGGGATTGCAAACTAGTACAGCCACTATGGAGATCAGTATGGAGTTTTCTCTGAAGATTGGGAATGGAAACACCATAGGACCCAGTGATACCTCTCGTGATACCTCTCCTAGGCCTTTCCAAAGGAATTGAAGTCAGAATATTATAATGATACATGCATATGCACTGTTTATAGCAGCACAATTCATAATAACCGAAGTATGGAAAAAGCCTTAGTTGTCCATCAACAGATGCATGGATCACAAAATTGTGGTATATTCACACAATGGCATTTTACTCAGCCATAAAGAAGAACAAAATCATGTCATTTGCCGAAAAATGGATGGAACTTGAGAAAATTTGCTAAGCAAGATTAGCCAGTCTCAAAAAGCAAATAGTTATATGTTTTCTCTTGTATGAGGAAGCTAGATAGAAAATGAGGAACAAAGGTAACCTCAGACAGACAAGCAGGGACTCCAGTGGAGTGATGGATGGGGTTAGGAGAGAGTGGAGGGCGGATAGAGACATAAAGAAGGTAACAATTGAAATAAAGCTATGCACTTATGTTAAACTACCAATACCAATCTCAAAGACATCTACAGAGAAGGGGAGGGAAGGAGTGGGAGCTGGAGGGAAGTGCTCCATGAGTTGTGTGCATGTATATTCCTATCAATCTGTACCTCAGTATGATGTATGACTACAATACACCAATAATAAGAGAGAATTCATAAAATTTAAAAACTTAGGCAATATAATAGGAATGAAGGAAAAAGACATTTGAAATATATGAGAGACAAAATTAGCAAGATATGAAAAATTGATTAAATGTGAGACATTTGGATGAAGGGGTAGTAAAAATAACTTCCAGATTTGTACTTGGAATGACTAGTAGTATCAATTTCAACACAGGTTATTGTAAAAAGAATCTACTTTAAGGGGAAGATGAAAACATTTATTCTGAATTTGTTTAGGTAGGGTTGTCAATGGGAATCCCAGGTGGTGTTGATCAGCAGGATCATAGAAAAAGATCTAAATCCAGATTCAAGCTTGAAATGAAGATTTGGGAGTTACCAAAGTTTGGATGAAAGATGACATCACAAAAGTAGATGGCTCACAAACTGTGAAAATAAGATAAGCAGGGGGAAACTGGGTGTGGTGGTGCCTGCTTGTAATTCCAGTACTTGGGAGGCTGAGACAGAAGGATCACAGGTTCAAAGCCAGCCTCAGCAAATTAGTGAGGCTCTTGGCAAATTAGCAAGACCCTATTTCCAATAAAAAATAAAATAGGGTTGGGGTATAGCTCAGAAGTAGAATGCTCTTGGTTTAATCCCCAGTACCTGCCCCCCGCAAAAAAAAAAGAGGAAATGATGAGCATTGGGCTCAAAACTCAACCCTGAGGAACACCTACTTTTAAATGGTGAAGAGAGACTAGTAGAATTGTGGAAGAGGAGAGGGGGAGGGAGGTGGGAAGGCAAAGGGAAGAAGTGATGAGATAAACAGATGAAATTATTCTGTGCCCATGTACGATGGTATCACTCCAATCTAGCTGTTATGTATGGGGAGAGGCGGGTAGCAGGGTGGGACCTGAAGGGAATCACGCCAAGACCTGTGTGCATGTCTGTCTGTCTGTCTGTCTGTATGACTTTGAACCTCACTAAGATGTAGAATTACAATGCACCAATAGAAGTATAAAACAATAAATAAATGGTAGAAAGAGGTAAGGAGGCCATGAACATGAAAGAGAAAGTACTGCCAAGTGCATGATGAGAAGAAGAAGCAGAGTTCCAAGGACAGGGTGGTTGATCATCTTCAGTGGTATAAAAAAAATCCAGAAGAGGCTGGCACAGTGCAATTCCAGTACTTGGGAGGCCGAGACAGGAGGATCTCAGGTTCAAGACTAGCCTCAGCAACTTAGACTCTCGGCAACCTAGTGAGACCCTGTTTCAAATCAAACAAACAAAAAAGGAAAAATTACAAAGGGCTGAGGTTATAGCTTGGAGGTAGAACGTCCCTGGGTTCAATCCCCAGTGCCACAACAATAACTAACTAACTAACTAATTAACTAACTAACTAAATGAGAAAGAGAAAGAAAAAGAAAAAGGAAGAGGAAGAGGAAAAGAAAAAGGAAAAGAATGGAATCCAGAGGATGAGGACTAAAAAATGATTATTGAATTTGGTGATGAAACGTATCCAGTGATAACCTTTCCAGTAAGAAATTGGTAAGACAGAGATTGCAATGGACTCAGAATTGCCACCTACTGTACAATAACAGAAAGTGAGTAGCAACTTCGTTCTTAAGAAGTTCAAGGACTCACTCAGTACCACCCAGTCAGAGTTCCAGTTAGAGAGGAGCAGCGCTCCAACTTGAGGCAGGTTGTATAGCTGCTCAATGGCTGAGCAAAAGCCAGATGTCTCTGTCTTCAATTCAGACCTAAAACTTTTAGATAACCACGGTACCTAAAACATAAGTGCAATCGTATACCCATTTTCCAATTTTCAGGAAAGTTCAGATGAGTTTCTAAGGGTAATTTTCCAAGCATATATTAAGGCACACACAATAATGTATGAAGAGGTACCACATTTAGGTGCTCTATTTAATGAGAGCTGAACAGAACCAACAAAATAAAAATAAATGAGCCCCTACTAAATGCAAGTGCATTTGCAACTTTGAGGGGTACTTAATTGAACCCAATAGTATTGGTGAGTAAAACTGAATGAATGTGTTTTTACGCAGCACACTGCAGCAACGTAATTCTGTCATGTGAGCTTTCCCAATAACCAGGGTACTCAGCTCATATTTAAGTTTCACCTTAAAGAAACAAAACACTTAGGGGTACAAAATTTCCATTACTTCTTGGGAGCCACAGAACTCTTCCCATCATTATGGCATTTAATAAAAGAAAGACCCTGGGTCTTGTAATGTGTTTGGGGAACACAGAAAAGCTGTATTCCTCTAGCTTTGTGGGGCGTGGATGAAGATAACACTGGCCATGAAGGCCGGAACCAGATAATGAAGGGCTTTATATATCATGCTAAGGAGTCTGGACTTTATCCTGTGGGTTAGCAGAGAGCTATTAAAGACTTTTAAGTAAGGGATTATCATGATCAGATTTCTATTTTCTGGCAGCTTCAGCATGGGGGAGAACTGAAGGAGGACAGAGACTGGAGTCAAAGAAACCCATGAGTAAGTCCCACTTACCCTTTTTTCTCTCTGCCTCAGGATTCCCAGATACCAATGCTCCAGACCCATTCTTGGTATGACCTTTCTTTCCAAGAGCTACCTTTTCTGGTCTGGGTTTTCATTCTCTAACACACTGGTCACGTGTGTTCACGTGCACCCAGGCTTGCAGGCACACAAGTGAGTGCACACACACACACACGCGCGCGCGCGCACACACACACACACACACACACACACATGAGTATCATTAATTCTAATTCTTCCTAGGCAGGGTTAAGTTTTTGCATCATATCCAGATCACCCAGAAGTCATGTCAAGAAAGACAGGATGAAACATGTGGATAAAGGACCCCTTGGCTATTGAGAAGACATCAAGGATACATGGGATTTGCTCCAGGCTAGGGCTAGGACCATGGGAATGTAAACAAATTATAATCAAATTGTTTTCATGAGTTTAATGTAAAGCGTTTCTATTGTCTATATCTTTACAGTGTGTTTATCATAGAATTCATGGATGATATGCATAATTCTCAAAGGCAATAGGGATGGAATTAAAATGTGGATATGCACAGTGGTCTGTGTATAAGAAGTCTCAAGTGTAGGCTCTAGTACATTTATTGACACAAATTACCTACAGAAGAGATGATTAAGGGAAATAGGAAGTCCCCTCAGAAAAGGAAAAGAGTGAATCTTAATACAATAAAATATTTGCAAATGACAACTCAAATCAAGCAAGTTTAAGGGGAGGAGCAATAGAAATGATCTGGTTTCAATGGGGTGAGTGTTTTTAGGTAAATAACTGCAAGAGAACAGGGAAATTCCACACAGTCTTGGGTTAAGAACAATGCATCCTATGTGGGTTGATAAACAGTAGTATACTTAACGGAAACTTTAACACACACCTATGAGGTCTTTAATGTTGGAAATACTGTCCATCAGACTTTTTTTTAATCCCTTGGAAAATAAAGTAAGTAATATCTGTGGCTTTTTGTCTTCCTCGTGTTAAAATACAGGAAAGAGTGGTGATGATGGAATCTAAACATTGAAGTGGAGAGTGGCAAGGGCCATTTCATGTGTTCTTGAATCACTGAGATATTCTTGAATGTTGCTTATTTGAAATCTGACTATTAGTCACAATAGATGACTTTTCTTTTAGAGGGAAACCATTTTGCAGATACCTCTGCTGATTTGGGTGTCCATGAGAATAGCAGGAGTGCACTGAACGCAGCTGGTGTGGGTAGCTCCCTTTGCACTCCTGGGAGAATGCACAGGCCCCATTTCTTACCCTGGTGATTTCTGTGCAGTTGTGGTTAGGGCGGTGGCATAGGGAAAGTGTGAAATCACAGGAGACACCATCCAGCACTGAAACTACTAGTGGGCAGCGAGGTCAGTGGACTGATAGAGTGCAGAGAGCGGGAGCAAACCAGATTAGGAGGAGTGCTGGGACTTCAAGGTACCTCTCTCGCTGCTCACACACTGAAAGCTGGATCAGCTTCGGTTCATGGTGTCAGAGTCTGATAACTCTTCTGTTCACACAAGGTAGAGCACTAATCCTAATAGGGGTTGCTTCCAAATGGTTTCTAAACTTAGTATTGCTTCCACCCTCTAACCTCAATAGCTGAGAGATGATGGGGATAAGCTGCTACGTTTTAGAGTGTCAGATCTTTGGGCCTGAAATGTTTCTTCCTTCCTTCTTCTCCTTGTAAGGCCTGAACACTTAGTCTTCCAAGTGTCTGTACTAATTAAATGCAGATCGACTATGCCAAAAATGTTTTGAATGTAAAAGATTAACGAGAGAGAAAACTTTGGTGAAAGGAGGGAATTGAGACAGGAGAGGCCCCTCCTAGCTGACATGGTTTTAAGGGGGAGGTAATCTAGGGGTCTTAGGAACATGAGTGCTGCAATTTTTTTAAGAGACACTCGGCTCCACTGGGAAAGAGTGAGCAAAATATTCCAGGGACTAAAGCAGCAGCCACCCAGGAAGGCTCCCCATGATCCTGGGTGACAGATGAGCTGTAAGTGGACCGTCTGAGTAAATGAGGGCATGACTAAGGCCATCTCCGTGTGCCTCTTCTCTCCGTGTTTCCTCTTGTTTTGTTTTAAAGCTCACCATGTGGGGGACCCACTGACCACTTTGACCTTTCTTTCCAGGTTTGGCATTTGTAGGAATAAATCAGGATTAGCGCTGCCGTTAAGCTTCAGACATGGCGTCTCTAAGACAAAAGTAAGACCACTCCTGGCAGTTTTAGCACTGAGGACAAGTACTGCATTGCAAATTTGTAACCGTAAGAATTAATCAGTAGGAGAAGCTCCATGTTCCTGCAGCAACACCAGGCTCCCAAAATATTTTGAGTATTACTAGTTCAATCAGCTGGGCAGTGGGAGGTGAGGGAGGAGACCAAGATTTGTGTTTTGGTAACTTGCCAGCACTAGGATGTCAGCTATCCTCTTGAGAAGTAGAAAGTTTTTTTTTTTTAATGAAACCATTTAGTGGTGGTCAGGCTGATGAACGTATTGGAGACACTGAAATGATGTAATAATGGCAACAATGTTATTTTTACAGCATTAGAGGAAAGGAGGAAAACTACCAGCTGCCAAACCCATTGGTCACATTGATCCCTAATAAATCCTGGGCGAGTCTGCCCAATATTAGTCATAGGATTTAAGCCTGTGAATCTGTTAGGACTTAAGATACATTACTTTTAGTGGGGAGGGTAAAAGAAAATCTTCTGGCATATAGTTAAAAGAAGGGTAATTTAGTATACATTCTTAATGCTTTGAAAGGCTGTACTGAGACAATGCTTGGTTGTTTTTTCTTTTTAGAAGAATATCTTGTATTTTCAAAAGAATATGGCAACTTCTTATCAGGAGACTATGGGGAGGTACATCGAAGAAAAGACAAAGCCTTGTAAAGTCTTTCACATTTTTTGGAGAAGCTAAACAACAACAACAACAAAATCAAACAAAATCAAACAACAACAACAAAAAACCCCCAAAACTCAAAGACTATATGATACAGTTCTCACATGCTCTGAATTTGCATTTACTGAAAGCTTACAAAGTTCCCATACTTTCAACAAGGGCATCTGTCTTTTTCTAATATATGTTAAGCAATTATTCCTCACAACTCTAGTAGCAGTAGACATTATTATTATCCCTATTTATGTAAAGTTATAAAGCTAATATTTACTATGATCCAACAATTTCATACGGTTGACGAGTCCGTACAACTGGTGAACGGTGTGACCGGGACTCCTTACCAGGCCTGGGAGACTTGGGAGCTCAGGATCCTGAATGTGAGGTTGAGAATTCTACCCCTCCGGAGGTATGAGCGTGGTGGTGCACGCTTGTAATCCTAGTACTTGGGAGGCGGAGACCGGAGGATCTGGGTTCACGGCCAGCCTCAGCTACTTAGTGAGGCCCTCCGCAACTTCGTGAGATCCTGTTTCAAAGTAAAGTATAAAAAAATAGGGACGGGGGTGTAGCTTGGAGGTAGAATGCCCCTGGGTTCCATCCCCATACCACAAAAAAAAAAAAAAGAAATTTCCCAATGGGAGCTTTACCATAGACCAATAAGTCATCATTTCTGGGAAAGGGCCTTAAATTATGAACTGTTTTCTCTCATTTCTTGTGATCCTTAGGATGAGGCTAGTTGGGGGACATTTAAGGCCTTTGGGATTTGGGCTCTTTTCCTCTCTCTCATATTAACCAATCACATAAGTAATTTGTTAAAGGCCACTCATGCCACCACTCTTGCAAATTCCAACTGCTCTTTATTTTTTTTCTTTGCTCTATAAAGATTAGTGATGTTGTACCAGTATGTCAGATAAGCTTCAGCATGGCTTCCTTTGGCATTGAATTATAATTGGTTCAAAGCACACATCTAGGGGAAAGATTGCTTGAGTTTTATGCACTGAAATTGCTTTTAACAGGGGATGTGCTGAGACACAGCAAGTAAAGCCTCTATGGAGCCCCTCACTCCCAATCATCTGTCAATCTTTTAAAAGTCAATTCAGAATTTACCTATGCCAGAAACTGTCACTGACTAATCGCACTTGACTTCACACTGCTATGACACTGCTCTCAGAATTTCAGCTGTGAGTCCATAAAAATACATGGCTCTTGGTTACATGACAAAGGTTCTTAATAACTGCAGTTTAATATCTCTCTTCAACTAGACTATATTGTCTTTGAAGGCAGGGACCATATCTGCCTCATATTAAATGAGGAGACAAAAGAGATGGAAGATATGGTCCCTGCTCTCAAGGGGCACGCATCCGGCTGCGGAGAGGTGCTGATCTGTGGCTCTAAAGCCATGCTCACCATGTAACCAGATCTGAACGATAGTGCTGTGGATATCCCATGAACTCAACAGGTAAATAAAGTACTAAGTTCAAGTTTGTCATCAGCTTCCTAACAAGCATCTCATCTCAGTTTCATATAATGTTTGCTCTTTTGTAAAGCAAAGCAAATCACTATAAATGATCAAGAAAATCAAAATGACATTTTATTTTATATAATATCTCTGTCTAGAGGTTGTTCTCAAAGTCTTTTCTTTCCTAGTACATGAACATATTTTGCTCTAGTCTAGCATTTTTCAATTGTGGCTTGTGATTTATTACTAGGTCAGGAAATTTATTTAGGGAGCATGACCATCATTTTTAAAACATGAAATAGAATATATCAGAGACAGACACTTAATTAAAAAATGAGTTTATGAAAATTGTTGTTTTCTTTATGTGTACTAGGTTACAATGTAAAATGTATTTCTTGCTATGACTTGTAGTCAAAAAGAGTTCGAGGAACAATGCATCTAGTCAACACTCAAGAAACTAAGCAGATAGTTTTATGGACTACAGAAAAGCTGGGTATTTGCAATGTATTTTTCCCTGTGAAGGGAATGACCTCATTGTGTGGTAATAAGTTTAAAATATATCATTCATGTTAGTGAAAAAGAAAACTGTACTGAAGATCTGGCTTAGATGGATGGCCACAGTGGGCTTCTGAATACATCACAAGTATTAGGGCTACATCCCACCCAGTTATATGCAGAATTAAATCTCTACAGATCTCATCCTGGGCAACACTGCTTCAATACTCTATCACATGACAGACTTAACCACAGAATCCAGAGAGGAAGACCTGGGGAGCACAACTTAACCCAACGCACCAGTAGGGCACTTCACACCCTCTCTCTAAGGGGGCAGAATGAGCGAGCAAAGTCTAGACCAAGGAGGGCAGTTGTTATCCTGGTAGGAGTTTCCTCATGGAAATACGAAGCCACGGAGGCATGAAGGCTGTGGATTCACCTCTGCATAGTCTCTTCTTTCAGAAAGTAGTATTTGAGATCTCACCGCCTTTCTGAACAAGAGTTATATGGTAAACTAAGGTGGAGTGAATCCATTGGAAGAAGTAAATGATAGCTTATTGGGGAAGTTTTATCCCACCACATATGAACTGTAGTTCCTTTTTTCTTTCTTTCTTTTTGTTCTGAGGATTGAACTCAAGGGCGTTCTACCGCTAAGCTACATCCCCAGCACCCCAGCATCCCACCCCCTTTTTTCTTTGAAACCGGGTCTTGCTAAGTGGCTGAGGCTGTCCTTGAACCAGAGAACCTCCTGTCTCAGTCTTCCAAGTGCTGGAATTACAGTCATGTGTCACCATGCTTGACTTGAATTACTCTTTCTTTGTGTAACCTCTTAGAACCTCTGTGGACAATTAAACTTTAATACCAAGAAGATTCTGAATTAAGTTAGACCAGAATGGTAATTAATTTTAAGACTTTGCCTATAATAAACTTCATTTCTTGAATCATTTCTTCTCTCCAAAGATGCTAAGCCATGTTGTAGAATACAGCTCGGGCTGTGCAGTGACTACACATGGCAACTTTGAAAGTATTACAAGTCACAGAACATTATTATATCAAAATGTCTCGGGTTTTTTTGTTTGTGTGGTACTGGGGATTGAACCCAGAAGCATTTTACCTCCAAGGTACACCTCCAGCCCCTTTTCATTTTCTGTTTTGAAATATGGTCTTGCTGGCATGCTGAGAGTCTTGCTATGTTGCTGAGGCTGTCCTTGAACCTGAGATCCTCCTGCTTCAGCATCCCAAGTACTGGGATTTCAGGCATTCACCACCATGCCTAGCTAAAATGTCTCAAATTTAACCATAATACTTGTATCAGTTCCTAGGAAGAAATTACCAAAAATTACTTCTGGTCTTTTCTAAGTAAATCAAAGATCAAAGGTTGTCAACAAGTGAAAATAAATTAAATCTAACCTTCTTAAGTTCAAGAAGAATTTGTGAAATTCAAAGAATTATTCCTATCACCAAATCTCATTCTGATCATTTGTAGCTAAAGGCAGGTCATTCTGACACCTGAGTGGAGTTGGGGGTTTCTTTACTACTTGTAGCCCACATTATCTTCTATGGGAATAAGTTTACTTCAGGACTCAGAATTTTAGTTATTTTGACACCAATGTTATCAATAGGGGTTAAAACAGAAAACAGGAGCCACTCTAGGTTAATTTGATTAAGGAGATATTTACTATGTGAAATTAGAAGTTTATACAATCATTAGAAGATAAGGGAGATAAGAACAGATTGCCTCTTTTAGGAAATCCTGACATACAGTGTGTAGTGCTCACAGGGAAGTCACAGCAAATGATCTCAGGCTCGGCCAGGCAGGCAATTCTCAAAAATAAATACCAGAGGCCATGGGAAGCCACCTGTGTTGTTTGGAGCATCCTGCTTCCAAAGGCTTGTGTGTGCGTGTGTGTGTGTGTGTCTGTGCGCGCGCGTGTGCGTGTGTGTGTGTTTAGTTGGTGCATTATAGTCTCACATTATAATATAGTTCATGCACACAGTCCTTGGTGAATTTCCCCCCAGTTCTATGTATATGTATTTCACTGGCCAAAGTGAGCGCTTTGAAGATTACCCTGGCACTGGTCCTATACCCATGGAAGTCTGGAACATGAGCACATTTCCAGGCCCTATAGGCAGTTACTTAAGTAAAACATTTTCCCTAGAAACCAGTATATTACCCCCCTCTCCCATTCATAGAAGTACACTCTAAAACCCCCAGCAGATGCCTGGAACTGTAGGTAGTATCCAACCCTATCATGCGCTCTCTCTCTCTCTCTCTCTCTCTCTCTCCATATACATGTTTCTTCCATGTGGAAAAATATACCTATGATAAAGTTTAATGTATAAATTAGTCAAGTAGGAGAGTAATGCAAATAACTATCAATAAAATAGGTCAACTACAATAATATATTCAAACGACAGTTATTTAAAACTTACAAATTAGTTATTTCTGGAATTTTCTATTTAATATCTGACTACAGTTGACCAAAGGTAACTGGAAAGGCAAAAATCTAGATCCTTTTGACAGTCACCAGAAGAAATTCAGTGTTCAGTGATTTTGTTTGTAATAAGTTCATACAATTATGCAGAATTTTTGGCTTGTGAACATGAAGTCAATGGAGAGAACTCTTGCACTGAGCGCTAGATGCAGATATTTATCATGTGGGGAGAAAAGTGTACCTATGCAATCTTTTTAGTCAGCCAGTAAGACTCGTAATATCACCACTTTGTTGTGAAACTTTGAGATTTCCCAAGCCTTCTTAGGGCCTCTGTCTTTTCCATTCATTATATTTTAAATCTCATTTTGTGTGCCCTTTTGAACCTCTTTGTTTGTGGACCCAGCACTGAATCCACTGTGGCTTCTGCCTAATTCACTGTCTCCATTCTATTTTTCTGGGCTATCATTTCTGGCTGATACTGACAATGGAACTCTGGCCCTTGAATTCCGCCTCTTAGATTTCATTTGTCTTCTTCCACTTGGAGAATCGCCTCTAGCAGACTGTTGAACAAATCTGACGTTGGGGTTTGAGAATTGGTGCTTCTCAAGGCTAAGTCAGAATCCATACTTTTGCCATGTACCCAACCTCAGGGCCTGGCTTTTCCCCACCTCATTGTCTCTCCAGGCCTTTAATAACTCAGAAACTTCCTGTCACAAAAAATGTATTTTTTCCTCTGCTATAAACTTTTTTTGGGGGGAGTATATCTCTTGTGTTCTCTTTATCCCCTGATTCACTTCAGGGATATTCAACTGCAGTTTTACAATTAAAAACATTTATCCTTATCCTTTTCTTTTTATATCACCTGAAAAAAATCACTCCATTGTATGGAACTTCTGCTTTTTAGACATTTATTTTTCTAACATTCCTCAACTGTTTAGGAGAAACATGAATTTAATGAGCTGTGAGTCTGCCAAAAAGCACATAGTTTTTAAGCAAACGTTTCTACTCTCCCCACCCCATCCTTGCATAGGGTAATCCCATCCAGGAGGCAGAGTCTCATCAGATGACCATCTAACCTAACCCAGCATTATGTGTAAGACAGGTAGAAACATTACAGTGCTTAGGAGCCCAGGTTGCAGAGGTGGACTACAAGGATATGAATTCCAGCTATTTTATTTACTACATAAGTGTCCTTGGGCAAATCAGTTAAATCATTGTGCCTCAATTAACTTATCTGGAAATGGGACTATTAATAGTCCCTCCCTTGTGGGATTACTGTACACATTAAGTGAGCTCATATGTAAAATTTTAAGATTAGTACATAGTACATAACAATGTGTATTATGTCCTATCTTTCCTGTGCCTTCCCTTGGTGAAATATTTCTTAAGTATTTTACATCAGGAAAGAAAGAATACTGCCTTCAATCACTCTAGGACCTTTAAACATACTAATGCTTTAGACATGCTACTCTAACCTCTTCTGGTATATATACAACTTTTATAAATGGTCTAGTTGACAGTTGACTTGAGTTTTATGGGGGTGACCATTTGCAGCTTTAAAGGTCTGATTCACTCTGGCTTTCTGGATCTAAGGCTCCCTCAGGGAGAACTATTGCAGCAAGCTTCTGGAGATCTTGCCACCTGTCTTTGATAGTTTTCTTTGAACCACAATCACCTTTTCTGATCAAGTAAGAACTAAAATACTCTCTCTAGTCCTACATGTAAGGACAGACAAACTTGGGGGCATGATCTTTCCTCTTTCCTATTTGCCCAATCTGACTTCTAGGGTTTCTTTTTCCTGCTCATATTGCCCTATCTTCTTCCATGTGAGCTTAATCTTACTCCTGAGAAAGTCTCTCCCTTCCCCTACTTAACCAAACATTATTTTTCTTTCATTCCACCAATGATAGTGTTCTGATAGTTTTTTTTTAAATGATTCCAGTTCCTTCTTGTTACCTGAACACTTGGTGCCTAAGGATAGAGTATTTCTGAAACAGACCTTTGCATTTATCTTCTTAGCTTTTGGGTTTGAATAAATTCCACTGGGTTTCTTCACGACCCCAAGCAAAGGCAGCCTACTGCTTATTTAATAAAGACTCCTCTACTGGGGGCCATTCGTGAATGAAATCACTTCCCCTCCATATCTGAATCCAGAGTTATCAGAAGACAGTGCATCGGGGCAGAGTTCTCTTGAGACAAGCAGCATGAATACAGGGAGCAAGCCCTTCCACTGTTCACCCTCTTAGCTTTAAATGCAGTTCAGGAAAAAGATTTATTCAGATCCCAACCTATTCCTGCTGTGAAGCCCTTTTTCTTGGACAGAACTCAATTGCTTTTGAAAATAAAGTCCTATCATGAAGGTCTTGATGAGAAAACAAAAATCAACAATGGAAGCTGAGATTATTCCATATTCCCATTGTCTAAAGAGACTGCACAGTGATATCTGGTGAGTCTCCTTCCCATGATCTTCTAATCCTTTTCTGGCTTCACCTGCAGTGCTTGGCCAAGCGGCCTCTGTGCAATTCATGGCCAGTGGCGATGACACACACTCTTAGGCCTAGAGAGATGTTTGCTGGGGTCTTTCCCAGCTAACAGCCAGTTACAACACTGGAATAGTCACATGGATGCTGCCTTAAAATGCCAGGAGACAATTCCAGGAGGCCTGAATCAACAGTGTACTAAATACCTTAGTCTCCTAGCTACATCATTACAAGCAAAGATCACCATGTGCTATTTTGGTCCCTAAAATGTTTGTCCCTGTGTCCCTCTTTCAAGGTTCATAGGCTGTGCATCATGCCCTTCATCTTTTGAATCACTCGATAAATAGCACTACAGCTACAGGAAGTAAATAAGATGAGGCTTAAGATATTAGCTCATATACTGATAAAAATGGAACTGGAGGATATATCTTAGATGTGCATTTTATTCATTCTTATCTTTAGATTTGCATATAACTTCATGGTATCAGTGAGCTGGGCCGCCACAGGACATCCCTGGAGGAGCCTTCAGACCCAGTACTTAGCAGAGCAGAGCAGAGCAGAATCTAGACTTTCCATGAGCAGGCAGCTTCACAAAGAGAACCTAGAATTACCTCATGTACTTTCCCAACTTGCCAATCAGAAAGTCCCAGGAGAAGAAGTAAATCAGTGAGAGAGTAGGAAAAGGCCACAGCATCAGTCTATTAGGAGTTCCCTCGTGGAAACACGAGGCCAGGTCAACACTTTAGACTTGGCTTTTAAAGAATTGCCTTAATATTAAAAGACCGAGAGGCTGAGTAGGGAATTGTTCAGCAAATCCCCAGGTCTTTGCTAATATTCTGCCCTAGTTATTAAATGTAAATAATGTGGATAAAGCCTAGTTAACCATTTGTCCAACATTGCCATGTTTGTAAAATGGACAATAAATCACATTGACCACCTATGGCTTATGCTGATTTCTCTTCTTCCCCATCTGTAAGACTTACAGTTATAAACCAGAGTTTTAAATTCAGGTTAGAAAATAGATCCATGAACATTTTAAGAATATCCTTTATAACATGTTTTAGTAAGAATTCAATAAACATATGATATTTTTGTTTTTCTTAAAAGTGCTTTGAAAACTCCAAGATGTTCAAAAGAGATATGACATAGCTATGGCACAAGCCTGTAATCCCAATACTTGGGAGGCTCAAATGGGAAGATTGCAAGTTTGAAGACAGCCTTAGTCATGTGGCAAGGCTCTTAGCAACCTACACAGGTCTGAAGTAGAAGGCCCCTGGGTTCAATCCCCAAACAAACAGACAGACAAAGAAACAAATAAATACATAAATAATTTTTTAAGTAGGACATATTTTTCTCTAAGTTTGAAGTTTTATACAGTGGCTCTCTTCTAATAAATCATATCTTATTTCTGAAGGCAAATGTATGGGCAGATATAAAGTCTATAAAAAGCAACTTTTGAGTGCTCTGATTCTAAAGTTTTCTAATGTTTTCACTGGTCTGGTAGGAGGCTGAACATTTACCAGGTGTTAGGTATTAGGTTGCTGGCACATGATACTTTTTCCATCCATAGAACACAAATGGGAACCACTGCTTTTTTTTTTAACTAACTAAGAAGTATCAGTAATCTCAACTACCCACCTTAATTACTTTTTTTTTTTTTTGCGGTACCGGGGCTTGAACGCAGGGGCGTTCTACCTCTGCGCTACACCCCCGGCCCTATTTTTTTATGCTTTATTTTGAAACCAGGTCTCACGAAGTTGCGGAGGGCCTCACTAGGTAGAAAGAGAGACAGAGAGAGAGAGATAGAGGGAGAGAGAGAAACAGGGAGAGAGCTGAGGCTGGCCGCGAACCCGGATCCTCCGGTCTCCGCCTCCCAAAGTACTGGGATTACAAGCGTGCGCCACCACGCCCGGCTTCAACTACCCACCTTAATTACTATGTGCATTTTCCCATATCTAGACTCTTTCTGCAATGTTCTTTTTCAAGAAAAAAGATGTCTTAGTTACCTTTTCTCTATGAGCACCATACTTATTTCAAAACTGACATTCAATGTATATATTTTTAAACCTGCAACTATTAGAGTTGTACACAAGATAATTTCAAAATATTTTCCACTAGCACATGACAAGTGAAATCACTTACATATGACTGTTGTCTCCCTTCTTCCATAGAGAAACACCTCTTCATTCAGCCCATCATGTGAATTACTTGTGCTCCTTGAGGATCTTGGAGACTAGTGATAAGGTCTGGTTAAAGCCCTGCCCACATCATCTCTTTCATCTAATTCATTGGAGAGTGTTTGAGAAGGTGCATAACCATCCCTACCAAGTAGGAGTAGCTCCCAATAACACCATTGTGTGACATTAAGCTACATAATTTATAAAATCATGTTAACATAATATTTGATTTCATTTGTGTCATGCAATTATTGTGTGTCTGTATGTCACTATCACTATAAACTATATCATGATATGAAACTATAATGCACCAATAAATGTATAAAAATAACTTAAAATAACTTTAACTTGAAGATTCCCTCTAATTGAAACTTTGGGAGATTAAAATGGACCCCAAAATCAAAATTACCCTTATGTGTCTAAGCCAGATGACCTTCCCCTGGAGTTTTTAATATAAGACAAGTCATACACAAGGTGATTTTGTCAGAAGAAATTGAGGTCTGCTTACAGACACACATTAAGTTAAAAATGAAACTGTCTAAAATAAATCTTCTGGGTTCCCTGTTGTTCTCAAAGTAATCTCAGAGTATCTGTAAGCAAAATGAAGAGGGAGGGGTGTGGGGAGAGACACAGACATAGAGGCAAAGACACAGAAAGATAGAATAACAGAAATAGTTTCTACTTTGAAGAGATGCTACTCTTTTCTAAAGGGGAGAGAGTTTGCTTCTATGTAAATTACACCTTTCATGCTCTAACCAATCCCTGCATTACTCTCATCTCTATGTGAAGTGGTTGACTGATGCCACTGTGCTGTTCTATCTGACCCACTGATGGAATAAATTATCCTCATGGTCCTGTTACCAGGCCCAGGACAAGATAGTACTATGACAGGTATAATATAGGAATAGTGTAGACACAGGTGTAAATAATTAAAGTTGTAATTCAAGTGCAGCTTACCAGTGACACCATTTATCAATGTCACTAGACTCCCTCAATGAAATTACAGCTTTATATGTAGAATTTAGATGTACACCATTCATTGAACTGTGTGAGGAATGTTCCTGTTAACAATAGGTCCTCCATACAGGAACAGCAAACGGCAGATTTTGATCCCCTGCCCACACACTCACACAAAAGAGTAAGTTATAAGAATTTAATGAAAATGATACCAGAATATAGCCATTTTAATGTATGGCCTTCATATTCTGTGTCATAAGTTAAAAGAGAAAAAAATCCCAGAGATTTGAAAACAAATTCTTCTAATTAAATAGAGCTCATCAATGTCAGTTATTATGGGCTAATCTAATTTACTTATTTATTTATTGGTACTGGGGATTGAACCCCGGGCATTCTACCTCCAAGCTACAACCCAGTCCTTTTCATTTTTTTATTTTAAACAGGGTATCCCTAGGTTGATGAGAGTCTTGCTAAGTTGCTGAGGCTGGTCTTGAAACTGCGATCCTCCTGTCTCAGCCTCCCAAGTACTGGAATTACAGGTGTGCACCACCACACCTGACTAATTAGTCTTTGGAGATGCCTATCTATAGGTTTGCTCTTGGTAGAAATTGATCTTGGAAAAATGCAAAAGTCATTCACTCTTTTTAAATCTATTTTGCTCTTTCTTTATTTCTGTGCCAATCCACTGCTGATAAAAGAGTACCTTAGGCACAGCTCATGTAGGGATGAACTTATGAACAACTTATGTTTATGTGGATTTAAAAAAAACATTAAATTATTATGACTTACATACTAGTGTCTCAACCTTTCTGAAGAACAATTTAACATCAAAAGCTTAAAGAGTATGTATATCTTTAGCTCCTTAAAGCTTCTAGTTTCCCAGAGCCACTGAGATACACAAATTGATGATCATTGCACTTTTTTTTGCTGGTACTGAGGATAGAACCCTGGGGCAGTCTACCTCAGAGCTACACCTCCAGCCCTTTTTATTTTGTATTGAAACAGGGTCTCACCAAGTTGCTGAGGTTGGCTTCAAACCTGCAATCCTCCTGTCTCATCCTCCCAAGTACTGGGATTAGAGGCATGTACTACCATGCCCGGCTTGCACCATTCTTTATAAAAACATTCTTTATAAAATTATTTATAAAAATTGGAAGCAACATAAATGGTTGAAAATAAGAAAGCAGTACTTTAGTATATGACAAATCTGTTTCCCACTCCTAAATGATTGTACCTTAATGTAGAAAAGAGCCTGTCGACCTGGGAGAATCTATATAAGGTACTAAGTGATGGAAAACAGGTTAAAAACAGTGTGTACAGTTTTTATCTCAACTTTTAAAGAGAATATGCACCTTAATATTTAATTTTCATTTAAAAGGGAAGTTAAGACAAATCATCTGTTAAGTGTGAGTGATTAATAGAAATAATAATTTATTTAACAATTGTCTCCATGTCAGGCACTACTTTTAATGTTTTACCTAGAGTATTTAATTTCATTCTCACAACAGCCAGGGAGATAGGCATCATTATCTAACTTAGAAGATGAAGAAATTGAGGTATGCAGAAATTAAGAGTTTTAGTCAAATGAAAAATGGGAAACATGAGGTTGAACTCTGGTAGTTCATGCAGAGAGCACACTTTTAATTACTGCACTGTAAAAGCGTCCTAATTTTTTGTTTCTGTTTTATATCTTTGTCCAAATTTCTAGGGTGAATGTGCATGCTTTTGTAACCAGGAAAACCTCTCATCGATCTTATTTTTAAATCAGATTACTGTAAGGGAGAATAACAAAGCTTCTAAGTCATGTAGAATAATATTTCTATTTCAATAAATAGATGTTGTGAAACTATATTGATGGATTAAATCTTCCTTACATGTTCTTTTTGGATACAAGGGAAACCATTTAACTGATGAAATAACATATGACAACATTTCTTACTAGTTACCTTTTTATTTTTATAAATTGATCAACTTACCCAAGAAACATGATATTTCCATAATCTGACTGTGTCTGAGTCTGCGCTTGGTTCCAGTCTTCCTACTTTGTTTCTCCTTCCTAAGAAAGTCTAAACATCTTATGTAGACTTATGACAACTTGTACGGAGAGAACAGAGTGCAGAAAATGATATCATTGTGGAATTAAGCCTATCATCTTTCTTTCAAAAAGAATTGGTCACAATTTGCTTCATTGGAGCAAGCAATCTGTCCCTTGTTACCTTTTAGATTGCTCCATGGGACTGTGTTAGAAAAACATTATTATTAGCAGTAGTAACACTTGGCAGCCATTCAGCACATTTCATCAAAGACTCCAAGAGCTTAGCCATCAATCAAACTTGCCTCGGTGTGCTCCTGGGAGGAGGTGGTATTATTCCTGTTTGGAACAGAGGTTAAGTGACTTGCCCAAGGCCTTGAAGCTGGTGAGATTCAGAGTTGGGAATTAAACCCTGGAGACTTGACACCCAGCATCCCACTCTCTTTCCCGGAGCACATTCCCTCCGCCTGTCTGAAAGATGGAGGGATAAATAAAGCATCTAATAGAAAAATGTCCTGCTCCCCAGCATGTGTTCTTGCGTGCAAGCTCTTCTGGCATTAAATTGAAAAAGCACAAGTAGTTTCATTCAGAACTTGAGCTGGTACCTTTCAGTCCGACACACATTCCATATATTCCTTCACCAAATATGTATTTTGTGCTATCTTGTGCTAGGTATTTAGTAGGGACCCAATTCGATTGTTAGGAACAAAAAACAGCTACAGCCCGCAGGAAGTTTTCAGTCTAGTAGGAAAGGACAAAAAACACCCTTGTAATACTGAATGATGTTTCTTTATGTTTATTACTGTGTGATGTTCTACATTTGAAATCCTAGATCCTTCGCCTTTAGCCATACATTATAGATTTTTATGACTCAACATTTGGATTACAGCAATATAAACCCATATGCAGTGTATGTGTGTGTGTGTGTGTGTGTGTGTGTGTGTGTGTGTGTATACTTGAAAATCATATTTTTCCTTTAATCTATAAGAATTTCATTGGTGCATTATAATTGTATATCATAGTGGAATGCAATGTAATACATTCATAGATGCACACAACATCTTTTGATATGTTTCCCTCTGCACCCACCCCTTCTCCCCACTCATCCCTCCCCATACATGCTAGTGCAATTGATGGTGATACTTCGTAGGCAAACATGACCTTATTCTGCTTCCTTCCTCAAGAGTCATATTCCCCCCACATCTCCTCCCTCCCCCAATCCCCTTCTATACTCTAATGGTCTCTGTCCTTATCTTCATGAAGTCCCCTTCCTTCCTATTTTCTCTCCAGCTTCCACCTGTGAAAGAAAACATGTGACCCTTGGTTTCTGAGTCTGGCTGATGTCACTTCGCATAATGTTCTCTAGTTGCATCCATTTTTTGAAAATAACATAATTTTGTTTTTCTTTATGACTGAGTAAAACTCCATTGTGTGTATATACCATATTTTCTTTGTCTATTTATCAATTGATGGACACCTAGCTTGGTTCCATAACTTGGTTATTGTGAGCTGTGCTGTTATACATGTGGATATGCATGTGTTACTGTTTGTCCTTTAAATTTAATAGTTTATAACCATTCTGTACAATTTTTAACCTGGTAGAAGATAGTTACTAAAAAATTTCATATTCGAACATAATTCCAGAAGCCATCAAATTATTTTTAGTTATTTACTTTTACTGTAATAAAAATAATTATGAGATCTAAAAATCTGTTGCTAGAATTAAATTCTTCCTCTAAGAAGCAGTAGTTAGCATGTAATATTCTAGAACACTAACCCATACATTTTCTTGTGACCACCTATGTGTCAGTCACTGAGCCATGTACAATAGCCCAAACAAGAGACTGAGGATCAAGCCTGTTCCTGGATACTTATATTTATTAAGGGATGAGTTTATAGCCTATGTGAAAGTTTATTCAAAGGAATTTTATATGTTAGAATTTTTCACTAAAGTCCTAAATTCTCTTTAGAGAAATACAATTGCACTAATAAAGAGATTCATGTCATAATCTTTAGCAACCATTTTGTTACTAATCCCTACAACCAAGTGAAATGTTTGGATAGTGTGGAGATGTATTCAGAAGTGGGAGCTCCTAAATTAGCATTTCATATCTATGACAATGTTCCATTTAATCTCTCTTAGCCTTTTTCTTTCCCATGGTAGAATAAATATGGTAAAACAAATAAAACAAATAAAAAAACCCCAAAACCCCTACTTGACCTATCTATGAGGTTTTAAGGATCAAATGAGATCTTTCAGACAAAAACACTCTGGCAATACTGTGAAGTATTATGTAAAGGGAAGTAGTAATTATATACCTGGGGGCAATAAAATTCTTGGAATATATACAATTTCTTTCGGGTGAACATTTCTTGCTTAATATGTGTAATAATAATAATGTACTTTTTACCACATTTTCCATGTCTGAACAAGTGGATATAACAACATATAGTAAATTTGGTATTTTTCCCTAGTGTGTTTAAGCCAAATTACAAACAACTTAATGTGTAAACACGAAAGCTACATTATGCCAACTTATAAGAGGTACTAATCTTAGTCACAATAAAACATGCATTTATGATAAAGATCCTCAATAAATTAGAATTAAAAGCTATCTTTCTTAACCTAAAAAAAGACGTCTGCAAGAAACATAAAGTCAACATACCATCATTTTGATTAGTAATTAGAGTGGATCCTGGCCAATGAAATAGAGAAAGAATAAATGCATAAAGACTTAGAAGGATAAATATACCTGCTTTTATTTGCAGAAGACTAATTTTCTGTACAGAAAATCCTAAGGAGTCCAGAGAGAGAGAGAGAGAGAGAGAGAGAGAGAGAGAGAGAAAGAGAGAGAGACTAGCATTAACCAGATACAAGGCCAATTGAAAAAAAATCATTTCTATATGTTAGCAACAAACAATTAGAAAATGAATTTTAAAATAATACTACTTACAAGGTAAGAAATCAATTAACACTTAGTGACAAGTTCAAACTTCTACACTAAAAACTCTAAACATTACTGAGTGAACTAAATTAAATAGAAACTTACATATCACACTTATGGAGCACTAGGCTCAATAACATTAAGATGCCCACTCTCCCCAAAATAGGTCAACAACAAACTGAAAACAAATCACAGCAGAAGTGAAGAAATTACAAATTAAGAAAACGTGTCTGAAAGCTATATGAAAATGCAAAGAATATGAATAGTCAAACAATTTTGATAAAAAAGAACAAAGTTGGAGGACACAAGTTTCTCAAGTTCAAGGTTTACTTTAAAGCTACAATAATCAAGACAGTGTAATATTCACACAGATAACCTCTAAAACAATAAAAAAAGTCTGAGACACATTTTACACATTTATGGTCAAATAACTGTGAAGAAGTTTTCCATTTAAAAGGGGAAAGTGCCGGGCGTGGTGGCGCACGCTTGTAATCCCAGTACTTGGAAGACTGAGACAGGAGGATTATAGGTTCATGGCCTGCCTCAGCTACTTTGTGAGGCCCTCCACAGCTTAGTGAGACCTTGTTTCAAAATAAAGAATAAAAAATAGGGCTGGGGATATAACTCAGAGGTAAAATGCCCTTGGGTTCAATCCCCGGTACCACACACACACAAAAAAGGGTAAAGTATGGACTTTTCAAAAAGTGGTGTTAGAACAAGTGGTCATCCATATGGAAAAAAATTAACTTTGACCTTTGCCTCATTCCTTGTGTTAAAATTAATTAGAAGTGGATCATACAAAATATAAAAGCTGAAGCTAATAAAACTTCTAGAAATAAACAGAAGAAAAACCTTTGAAACATTAGGGTTGGCTAAAATTTTTTATTAACTAACCATAAAATAAAAAGGAAAACTGATAAAGTGGACTTCATTCAAAGTAAAAACTTTTGCTCTCCAAAAAACACTACTGAGGAAATGAAAAGATAATATGTAGAGTGGAAGAAAATACTTATGTCACACACCTGATAAAGGAGTTATTATAGGACCATACAAAGAATGCTTACAGATAAATAAAAAGAAGAGAACAGTCCAATAAAAATGGGCAAATTATTTGTACAGAGATCTCACATAGGGAGGTGTTCACATAAGCGCATAAAAAGATGGTCAGCATCAATAAATATCAGGGAAATGTAAATTAGAATCATGAGATACTACTAAGATAGCTAAAATTAAACTGATAATACCAAGAGTTGGTGAGGATGTAGACAGGGGAAGCATCCTGTGCTGTGAGAAGAGTGAACTGGCACAAGTACTTAAGAAAAATGGCATATTTTGTAAAATAAGTAATATTCTTTATATAAGCCATGTTGGTTTTACTCCCAGCTGCTAAGACAAGAGTAAAGAAATCATGCTCACAAAGTCTTACACCCAAATTTGTCCACAGTGTTTATTCATAATAGCCAAGAAACTGAAAAAAAAACCAAATCAATGAATGAATGAATAAACAGCTTTCATTCAACAATAAAAAGGAACAAACTCACACAGTTCAACATGAGTACTTTTAAAGCATTTCCTTTAGTGAAAAAAGCCAGACAAAAGACCACAGTGTATGATTCCAGTTTGAAGTTATAGAAAAAGCAGAACTCATGATAAAAACCAGATCAGTGGTTGCCTAGGATAGGACATGAGATTTACTTCAAATGGGTATGAGGAAATTTTGTGAAATGTTCTAAATTTTCATTGGGGTTGGTGGAAATGTTCTCCATCCTCATTAAGTGGGTGTGACTTTACAGGTATATATATTTGTCAAAATTCGTCAAAATGTATACTTAAAATGTTTTCATGCATTTTATTTTACATGTATTATGTGTTATAAAATTGTAATATAATCTAGACTGAAAAAATCTCAGTCACATATTTAAGTACTCAGGAAATATGAATTCTTAAACTTGTAAAAGAATCATATTTCTAATATTAAAATAATGCTATGATCCTTCCTGCCATAGCATGAATTCAGGTTTAACTCAATTGACAATTGACTCCTGTCCTCTGCTGCTTTTCTCTAAGAGGGAAGGAGTGGGATAAAGCTTTAAATTCTCTTTTGTGGATGGATATGAGAGATAGGAAAGAAGAGAAAGAAAAACAGCCTCATGATGACATAGAAAACTTTTCAGTTCAGTGGACTTGTTTTCACTGCCTTTATTCCTGTGCTTTATTTTTGGACATAAAAGATGAACCTGAAACTATTTTCATTAACCTTGCCTTAATGCACCTCCTTCTTTTGCATGATTGTATTTATTTTACCCCTCTAATTGTTTTATTTAAGGATTGTACTATACTCTCCTTCATCACCATGGAGCGTAATCAGTTTAGGGTTTCTTTTTACCCTGGTAGTGTGCCTAACTAAGTTCCAGGAAAGTTTTTTCTATATTGCTAAAGCATGGGGGAAAGAGTGGCTGGCATCCAATAAGATGTCCTCATTCTTGTTATCTTCAGTTTGTCTTGCTCTCATAGGTCACTGCTGCATTGCCCTTTATTTCCAACTGCAAGATGTCATTAGCTATTATACCCAGCTGTTAGCTGCTCACTCTTCCCCTAGCACAGGGGACTTAGCTGGGCTACCCCTAGGCTCTACCATCTCCAAGATATTCACAGTGGGATATACACAGTGGGATTAGTCTACTGCTCCTACATTATGCTAAGGGTCTGGTGAATTATGACAGGCTATTTCGAGTTTGTTACAAATCAAATCCTTGCAGTGGCTAGATGGGTAAATTGACAACTGAGATAGGTGGCCAGTGGAGACTGTGATGACCTATAGAGCCAGTCATCCTGTGGAAAAGGGGAGAAAGGTCATTGTCCAGCTGTTGTGAATTGCTTCTATATAAAAATATGGTCCAATGGTAATAGATCTTCTGGATTTGTAAGATAATGTAACTATGTTTTTATGGGAAATTTCCCAATAGGAGGCCAGATATAGCCTGTGGGCAGCTATATTTGATTCCTTTTGCTGTCATAAGGAATTATCACAAAATTCTGGCTTAAAACAGCATGAATTTATTATCTCATAGCTCACTGGGTCAGAAGTCTGTCATGGACCTCTTTGGGCTAAAATCAATGTGTTGGCAGGCTGCGTTCCTTTTTGAAGGCTCTTGGGGAGAGTTTGTTTCCTGGCTTTTTCCATTTCTAGAGGCCACCCACATTCCTTGGCTCATGACTCCCTCCTCCATTTTCAAAGCCAGCAATGTCACATCATCCGCTCCTTTATGTGCTGTCACATCTCTCTCTGACCACAGCTGGAAAGAGCTATCCACTTTTAAGGACTTGTGTGATTAGAACAGACCCACATAGCCATAAGCCAGGATCATTTCCCTTTCTCAACGCCCTTAATTTTAATCGCATCTGCAAATTCTCTTTGCCATGTGAGGAACACATTCACAGGTTCTAGGCATTAGAAATGTGAATGTCCTTGGGAGATCATTATTCTGCCTACCACGGCTGCTCGTTGTGACCTCTCACTGCGATCTTCTAGGGAGTCCTCTCTGTTCTGGGATTTTTGTCTACTCCCTAGAGTCTCGAAGCCTCTTCAGCTTTCTGTTCTCCCAAGCTTACCAAGACCATGTCGCTCTTCCCCAAGTGAAAGTTTGTGGGGATATTTCAAAGGCTCAGGATTCCCCCAGTGCTTCTCAGGGACCTTGCAGGTGCTCCAAGAAGCCTTGCTTCTTTGTGGGCTCCCGGACCGGAAAGATCTGGTTTCAGGGAGGAGGGTAAAAATTTTACTTTAGTTTGATCTAAGGGCTTTAAGTCCTTGATAACCACACAGGTAGGCTTTTGAAACATAAATTTGTCTTACTTGGAGGTTGTGGGTCAATAGGGAATTATGGTTGAAAATCATAATAGGAGGAAGGAAAAATTGAGAATTGAGACTAGATAATTTTCTATTATTTTGTAAACAATTTTATTTTGCCTCTGTTTTTCTTTATGTGAGAGATTTGTGTATGTGCTCTTTAATAAGTAGAACACACTTAACTACCAAACATGAGGTAATGAGTAATTGGCAAACATGTGCTTGAAAATTCTCTTTCTTTCAAGTGTAAAAGCTGTAGTTTATATCCAATTTTCTGTTCTGCTTTGAATAACATTCTTAATGATCATGACTCAATAGTAATATATGGAATTTATTTCCCATAACTTAAGTTATGCTAAACTCAAAGCCATACATACCTGAATAAGTTCATCATCTTAACTCCTTGGGACATGATGATTTTCAATAAATTTATCAAATATTTCTCTATTTTCTTTTAAAATTTGAAAATACACTTGTAATACTTCCAATTTCCACTTAGCTGAATGTCAATCTTACTACTACCAGTTCTAGAATGGTTAGTGGTTAGACAGAAGATTCATTATTTTATTTCTAATACAGTTGCTAATTAGCATATAAAAAGCATTAAACCTCATTCATAATTACAGGATGTAAATTAGAATGAAAGACATAATTTTTCATTTGTTTGATAAAGATTTTTCAAAAGGTATTAAAATTGCAGCTACCAATGCTGTATAAAATAAGTTAAGACATTATTTATTTTGGATGTCATTATAGCAATAAGTATTATAAAAGTTTCAAACCTTGAAAGGCATACCAGCTCAAATAGAGTGAATATTTAATTATTGGGCTTATTATGGTGTTGGATCAGTGAACAGGTGGTTAGAGCCTTTCTCTACACAGTTGGTCAGGCCCCAGGCTAGGAGAGCAATAGACTTAATAGATTAAATAGCCATTAAGAATCTATTAACAGGTCGGGCATGTTGGCACATACCTGTAATCCCAGGACTTAGGAGGCCAAGACAGAAGAATTGCAGGTTCAAGGCCAGCCTCAGCAACTTAGGGAGACCCTCACCAATTTATCAAGACCCTGTTTCAAAATAAAAAATTAGAATAGGGTTGGGGAGTAGCTCAGAGATAGAATGTCCCTTGGTTCAACCTTCAATCCCCAAGCTAAAAAATAAAAGAGTCTATTAATATTAGTAGCATGCACCTATAGTCCTAGCTACTTGGGAGGCTGAGGCAGGAAGATGCTTTGGGCCCAGGATGCTTTGAGGTAGGCTTGGGCAACATAGAAAAACCTCTCTTATTTTTTAAAATTCCATTAACATTGAATCATTATCCTATCTAAAAAGGACAAGTCTCTGGCGTGTTATAAATATCAGGACTTTGCGCAGATGGTATTCTATGGGGCTTTCGGGTTGTACCCTGAGCAACAGCTCCTGGCTAAGGGGCTGATTTCAGACTGAGATCCAGACGGCTTTGTTAGGCTGTCCATCCTTGTGTGACGCTGCATCTGTCTAGGCCGTTGAAGGAGGAGAACTATTCCTAATTAGCACAAAGGCTCTGTTTGGTATCTCTGCTATCCTGGGTATTATTTAAGTCTGAAGCTATAATAAACTTTATTAAGCTTCTTTTGCAGTTAGAATTAAAAGATTTGTCAGCACAGGATTAGGATTAACATGAACCACTTATTGACTTAGCTAGTGTTTATCCAGCCATGCATTCAATACATGTGTGCTGATTTCTTATTATATGCCAGGTTTTAGACTAAGCTCCAGAAATGCAAAAGTAAAGATTAGAAGCCCTCCCCTCAAGGAGTTTACAATCTAGTATTGGCATCATTTGAAAAGTAGCAATTCAACAGATAATGAGGTGTAGATAAGGCATGCTTATGAGAAACCGTAATGATCTCAGCTGGTTCCACAGTTTCTAGGTGATAGGTAGAGGCCCATGGGCCAAGAAAAAGGATGATCCTAACCAGGTTCTGAGGCCTTTGAAGCAGAGTTGTAAGAAAACTCCCAGGTTTAAACAGTCTCTGAATAATGTCCCTGGCCTTTTCTCAGTCCTCTACTCCTAGCATCCCTACCTCTGTTTTATTTAGCTTGAAACTCGGCCTGTGAGACTCCATGTGTGTCCTTAGCTCAGCCAGGCACTGGGTAAGCTCTAAAGCTACCCTGTCAGAAGAGATGAAAAGGAGTTGTAGTGTGGCTATCATTAGTGTTCTGTTGACATCCCAATATTTGCATTAAGAAAGTATAAATATTTTTAATTGAAATTCAGCAATTTCTTGTGCTTGGTCTGATGTTCACAGGGGCTACCCAAAGGAATTTGGTGGAGAGATATTATAAATCAGTGGAAGAAAATGGGTTGATCTTGGCTGGAAAGAAGAGTTGAAATAAAACTATGAGCTAACATAAGTCATGTATTTCTGGGACATTTTTTATAGATGTATATGATTCTATAAAATTGAATTTGACTAAATCTTTAAAAAGTGACTTCCAAAAAAATGATATTCTTTTTTTGTGCAAAATAGAAAGTATCCTCTTTTTTCTCCCTCAGACATGAGTATAACAAGTAAAACAGAATGTCAAAATATTCTAGTTAAAATGCACAATGTCAGAGATTCAGCTCCAACGCTATTATGTCAGAGCAGCATGATACCTAAGAACAATGGCACGCGAATGAACCCTTCCAGGCCCAGCCTGCTTTATTTGAGCATAGCACTTTTCTTAGCACTAATTTATCTGATTGACAGCAATATTGGCAGTGGGAAGAAGTATATGGGTATCATTTAATGACAAGCAGTGGAAGCTTTTAGGTATTTTTTTTTATAAGAAACACTATGCCTTTCAAACTCATATGGTATGAAAACCTTTACTAACATGAGATTCATAGTACTTAAAATGGAAATCTAGCAGGCACCATTATGCCTGTATGCAGAGATGGTTTGACAACTTTTCTGATGCTAGTTGGGTAGTGGTTTATCAACCAACAAAAAGGAGAGGCCATCATGACGATTCTTTTCTCCCCTCTTCCCCTATGATTGGATACTTAGCCAAAAAGTTTTTCTTTGAGTTGGTAGTGTTGGGTTTGTATTAAACATTTTACTCAATCTGATGCTTGGCAAATAAGATTGCTGCTAGGAACTAGACAGAGGAGATGTACTTAAGTTCTAGAAGATTACATTAATGTTACCATAAATGGAAAATCAAATTGTCATTGCCTTAGAGCAATAGAGAGAAAAAAAATCTATTTATGCCAGACACATCATAAAATTAAGTTACTTCACATAAAATGTGAATTGCTTGAATCCCAAGAGAAAATCATTAAGTATAGGCATATACAAAGACAATTTTGACTATAACGATAAAAAAATAAACTCAGGATCTGATTGGACCATTATACAAGGGCACAGCTACAAATTAGATCCCCATCATGGAGGGGCAGCCTATTTTGGGGAAACAGAGAGCATTTTACCATAGAAAATTTGGTGATGAAGGGAAAGAATAAGAGGATGAGAGAGAAGGTTCCAGTGACACCGTTGCCAAGCACTGCTTCCTACCCGCTAAGTCCAATTCTGATTACTCCTGCCATTTTAGGAAGCTCAAGGCTTGAGCATTTGACAAGGAAACAGACTAAAAAATTGAACTACATGTAAACTATTTATAGGTTTGCTAGCCCAGAGAAATAGAATGGGAAACAAACAGCAGCAGCAGCAAATTCAAAATTGGCTATAAATCTCAAATAAGAAGTATAAGGCTCACATCGGGCATGGTACACCAGGATCAGCTTCAGAGCTAAGTGGTATTTTATACATATAAAAAAAGGAGAACATCTTTCATTAGTTCTCTCAGCCTGTTGAAGGAAAAATTGCAGCCGAGAATTGATACTCATGGAAAAAAAAAACCTATTGCTGGGACAAAGCATTGTTTATATTTTCTGCTTTATTACTGTCAGTGTTTAAACTATTAGCAGTTTTGCCGAAGTAAAGAGGGTTATGCTCCAAACACACGAGTGGAACCAGCACTTACAGGACTCAAATGCTGGCTCTTTCTTTAGCCCCAGGCTGGTCCTGTAGCCTTTCTGGCTCAATTTAATCTTTCTCTATAGCTCAGTGGAAAACTATACAGCTGCCCTCAACAGAATTGCTAGTAGCCTGGGGATACGCATGCCAAGTTCAGGGGTCATCTGATACCAGGGAGCGAAGCAAGTGACTGTACACTGGCAAGAGATCAGGCTATGCTGTAGGTGCTAGCCTCCGCCCTACAGGCATATCTTACTGGCCCTGGGCACTTTCCCCTCCATGTCCTTATGTGCTTCAGAGCAATGTCTAAAATGGTGTAGCAGCTCCCTACAAAGTTATCAAATACTGGAAATTCTTCTTCCATGTAACTATGGCCTGAGATTCAGTTGAGCCAGCTACGTTTTGTTCATATTTTCACTCACTGAAACAGATTTTAAAAACAAATATGATAGTAGGCATTATGCTAGACAAAGTGCCACAATTTTTTAAAAGAAAATGTACAGTCCAGTCTTCAAGGAGGAAACAACCTAAGGGATGAAGCAGATGCATAAAGAAACATTAACACCTCATGTGAGCGGAGCTATGAGGGGTCACGGGAAATTCTTTAAGAGTAGCAAGAAGGGGATACCAGACTCCATCAGGAAGTGGAGAAAGTGCATGGAGGTGCTCATGCTAGAAATGAGTCTTGAAGAATGAAGTCAAGTTCTCAATAGGACTTAAATGAGGGAGATGCTCAGAGGCACTTAATGGTGGAGCTAAGGACCCAGAGAAATGGAAAATGTGATGTGTCCAGAGTAATTAGAGATGTTAAATGTATGAAATGGAACTGAATAAAAGATGAGGTTGGTAAGGTAGGTTGAGTCCTGAACTTAAAAGAGCCCTGGATTCATTCCTTCCTTCTTTCCTCCCTCTCTCCCTACCTCCTTCCCTCCCTCCCTCCCTCCATCCCTCACCCCCCTGTGGTGCTGGGGCTCAAAACTAGGGTCTTTGTATACTACCTTGGATGCATTTCTAATGCAGGATCTCAACAGATTAATTCATCTGCAATCAATTCGGTGTCTTGCCACTCCCCCCACCCCAACTTCACTCCTGCATTTGTATTCTTTCCTCTGTATAGTAAACATTTAACTTTCTTCTGAAATTTTCTGTCAACACATACATCAATGTACCGTCTTCAATTAAAAATTGCTCCTTAATGCTAGGTTCTACCACTTCTACCTTTGAACTATAGTCTATATCTGTCTATATGAATACTTATCTTCACAAATTCTTTTTTTTTTTTGAAGTACCAGGGATTAAACCCAGGGACATTCTACCTCCGAGCTCCACCCCAGCCCTATTTTTTATTCTTTATTTTGAAACAGGGTCTCACTAAGTTGCGGAGGGCCTCACTAAGTAGCTGAGGCTGGCCGGGAACCCGGATCCTCCGGTCTCAGCCTCCCAAGTACTGGGATTACAAGCGTGCACCACCACGCCTGGCTTTTTCACAGATTCTTAAAAGTATCATTTACTTCCTTAATAAGAACTTCAGCCCCTTACCAACTCTCATGGCTGCATGTTGGTATCCCTTCAAAGATCATGCACTGAAGCCTAATCTCTAAGTGATGGTGTTTGGAGATAGGCCCTTTGGGAGGCAACTAGGTGAGAGGGCAGAATCCTCAATTGGATTAGTACTCTATATATCCACGTTTATAGAAGCACAATTCACAATAGTCAAATTATTGAATCAACCCAGGTGTCCATCAATAGATGAATGGATAAAGAAAATATGGTGTATACATACAATGGAATTTTACCCAGCCATAAAGAAGAACAAAATTAGGTATTTGTAGGAAAATGGATGGAAGTTGAGATTAGCCAGTCTCAGAAAGACAAGGATTGTATATTTTTCCTCATATGTGGAAGCTACAGAGAAAATAGGAAACCTAAGGGACTTTAAATAATGTAGAGAGAGATATATAGAATAGTAGAAGGGACTCCAAGGGAAGGGGTACAAGGGAAGGGGAAGGGTAAGAAAGAAGTGAATCTATGGAATTACTGTCGTAAACAATGTGTATGTATGAGATTATACCAACATCATTCTCAGTGCTACATGTGGAGGGGAGGCGGGGGGGAGGGACACCAAGAGCTGTGTGCATGTATGTTAACACCAAACTGATACTCATTGTGATGTGAGACTACCATGCACCAATAAAAACATAAAAAAAAAGAATAGTAGAAGGGGATTGGGGGAGGGAGTCAGGAAGAGGAAAAGGAGGATTGAAGAAGGAAACAGTTCAAATAATACTATGGAAACATATGAAGGTATCACTACCAATTTCACTGACGTGTACGGGGAGGGAGAAGTGGGAAGTAGGGTGGGATACAGAAGGAAATACACCAAGACCAGTGAGCATGAATGTTTGTATCACATTGAAGTTCACTATAATATATAATTGCAGTGCAGTAATAAAATTACTTTTAAAAAACAGACAAGAAGGCCGGGCGTGGTGGCGCATGCTTGTAATCCCAGTACTTTGGGAGGCGGAGACCAGAGGATCCGGGTTTGTGGTCAGCCTCAGCTCTCTCGCTCTCTCTCTCTCTCTCTCTCCTCTTAGTGAGGCCCACCGCAACTTCGTGACATGCAGTTTCAAAATAAAGTATAAAAAAATGGGGTTGGGGGCGTAGCCCTGCGTTCAATCCCTGGTACCGCAAATACAAACAAACAAACAAACAAAAAAACAGACAAGAGAGAGTTTGCTTCCTCTCTTTCTTTTTCTCCACTACGTGAGGACACAGCAAGAAGACAGCCATCTGCAAACCAGAAAGAGGACTCTCACCAGAACTCAACCATGCCCTGATCTTGGATTTCTCAGCCTCTAGAACTGAGAAATAAGTTTTTGTTGTTTCAGTCATATAGTAATTGGTAGTTTTTTATATCAACCCAAACTCACTAAGGCACCAGCTATGAGACCCTGGATCTCAGGTTCTTCATCTTTAAAAATGGAGATAGTCTACTCCTGGGTTTATTATATAGTACTACTATTATTTAGTACTACTGGGTTAATCATAAGAACATATAGATATTTATATAGAAAATATGTGATATCTAGAGCCGGGCATGGTGGCACACCCCTGTAATCCCAGTACTTGGGAGGCTGAGATAGGAGGATCACAAGTTCGAGGACAGCCTCAGCAAGTAGTAAGATTCTCACCAACCTAGTGAGACCCTGTTTCCAAATAAGAAATAAAATCGGGCTGGGGGGTAGCAAGAAGGTAGAATGCCTCTGGGTTCAACCCCCAGTACCACAAAAAAAAGAAAGAAAATATGTGATATCTATTATACAATTATAAAATATAACATGTAAAATTATACAATCAGTAAGCAAATATATACATGTACAAGGTACTGATGCATACACACACACACACACACACACGCACACACACACATAACAAGGTACTAATGTACATATATGCATGTGTAACACACATGTGCCTACATTACCACTGGAGCTTCTCTGTCCACAGTCCACATCATTATACCACATGCCTCTTGTGCAGCACCTCACAGCTTTTGGATCATCTTTCCTTTTCCAGTTACTGTTGGGCAATCCGTGTGGCAGTAACAGAGAAACTTTGCTTTATCTATAACTGAATATTTTTCTCTCTTTGCATTAGCTTTACTGATGGGGAAAGGGTATAATTGACATCCAATAAACTAAGCAGGTTTAAGGCACACAGTTTGATAAATTTGGGCATACAGATATATTTGTAAAACCATCACCACAATCAGAATAATAAACACATCCTTGACCACCACAAATGTTTCCTCATGCCCCTTTCAATACCTTAATGATACCATTGTAAATGGTATTGTTTTCTTTTAGTTCATGATTACTAGTATACAGAAATATAATTAAGTTGGAGATAGTAATCTTATAACTTGGATCCTTATTAAACCCACCTATAAGTTCTAGTAGTTTTTGGAGACTCCATAGGATTTTCTACAAAGACTTTGCTGTGGATAAAGAGAATTTTACTTCTTCCTTTTCAATCTGAACAAAAATAATATCTGATTATCTATGCCTTATCTTACATCCTTAAGTTCACCCTTTATTCCCATTATTACTGCAGCAACCAGCTGTTCTTCAGATGCAGTCAGACAATACCTCATCTCAACTTTACCTTGTATCTCTATCGTTCTGCCTGGGATCTTCTTTCTTCCACTGAGGGCTGCATCCCTCAACAGTGACACTGGTGAAAAGATAGGTGAGTCAAGAAGTTATCACCCTATGGGCCACCAAGCCAAGAAAAGTCTTTGGCTGGTGGGTGAAAAGAGCCTGTCAATGTTTCTCTTCTTGCCCACAGGCATCGGTTCTATGACACATTGTACTTAGCTTCTCGCAGGTCCCAGGAGGGTTGAGTCTATAGTGATGATGAGTGGAATGCATCTTGCATCAAATGTCCCTCCTTTCCTGCTTTCCTCTTCCCATGCTCTGCTCCTAGACCCGGGGATCATGTCCCAAAGTAAACTACCTTCAGCATAGCTTTTGTTTTAGACTTTTCTGGGGGTATGGGCAACACAACTTGAAAAAGTCACCAATGATATGGTTCTAATGGTCATTTCTCTCTTCATCTTATCTCACCTCTCAGATTAGAGTTGACCATTCTCTTTTTGGTGACAAATTTGACTCTCATGGCTTCTATGATGTACATTCACTTAGTTTTTCTGCTACCTTGATGGTCTCTTCTTGTTTTATTTTATTGTTGTTGCAGTTTGTTCCACCTATAAATGGTGGAGTGTTTCAGGGTTTAATACTTGGACTTATATTAATCCACAGTATTTCCTAAAGATATATAGTCCCTTGACTGTCATCAAAATGCCAATTAATATCAAATGTACATCTCCTTTGACCTCCAGGCTCCACTACATATGCAACTATATACTTGACATGTCCCCTTGAAAGTCTAATGAGTTTCTCAAAATTATCTTGTGCAAAATTGGTTTCTAAAACTAACTCTGATTCAGCCCTATTGCTCAAAATCAAGAGTTATGCTCTTTTGATTATATTCCAAGTCCAATCCATAAACAAGTTCTATCAATTTACCTTCAAAATATATCAGATATCAGTTTACCTCTATTAATCATGGCTGCCTGCTCTAGGTCATCATCATTTCACACTTGAACCACTGTAATGGCCTCCTAATTGGTCTTCCAACTTCTATTCTTGCTTCTTAGAATTCAGCCTCAGCATACCAAAGAGAATGATCTCTTAAATCCATTAATCAGAATATGTCATTCTCTAGCTTGAAACTCTCTGAATGGCTTTCTCCTGCACTTAAAATAAACTGAATGACTCACCATAACCTTTATAACCCTACATGAACTGGCTGCTACCTACCTGTCTGACCTCATCAACTACCATGCCCCACCTCCCTCGTTATGCTACAGCCACATTTGTGTCCAATCTGTTCATTTATCAAGTATAATCCCACCTGAGAGTCATTCTCATTCTTTGTTTCCACTGTCTGGCACAAACTGCCACCATATCTTCATGGAGCTTGATACTTCATGTAATTTGTCCCAACTCAAATGTCACCTACTCAGAGAGGACTTCAAATCTATCCACTATACTCCATCTTCATGCCTACTCCTATTTTACATACTTATGTCTATCCAAAGTGGTTATGTCCTTTGTTTGTTTAATTGCTTATTGCCTCTCTTTTCCTTAAGGATGTTAGATCCTTCAGAACACTGTTTCTTTTTTTTTTTAATAATGAAATGCCTAAAATTCCAGTACCTAGGATTCTTCTTGGTATCTAGTTGGAATTTACAAACATATTGAATGTGTGAATAAAATATTTCTCTTAGAAAATAAAATTCTGTTTTAAAATGCCTGAAACTATGGATCCTACCCTGACTTATGACTAAATACTTATTTTTCACAATTCTGCCAGTTTTCAGTTTTCACTTAGCAACTTCTTTGGCATTTCCTACATTATGGGAATTTATTGTGGTGATATAAATGACTATATGCATATTATCCTTCATTTGCAATCCTTATTCATGGATATGATTCTCCTGACCCATTATGTACAGGATATAAATGGAAATAGTAGTGTATCAGAAAAATACCGAATTGAAGTTATAAGATCCACCTTCTAGTATCAGTTTATTCATTTGTAATACAGCCATTAAATGAGACTTACTCTGCCTCCCAATTAACTAAAGGCCCCAAAGAAGTAAAACAACAGAAGAAAGTACCCCAACTTTTCAGAAGAGTGTTGCTTCTCTTCACTTAAACCATGAAAGAGGTTGTTCAAAACAGTGACCTGCAGAACCTGCCCCATGAGCTCTGGCAGTTGGATGGCATGGTGCATTGCTACATATAAGATGCTCCTGGTAGCAGGTCAGCGTTGTGTATGCTCCCCATGCACTGAAATGGACTGTTAGAAGGGAGCGGGCCTAAGGATTGTTTTAAATAAGTACCAGGAATGCTTCCTAACAGATAGGAGCACAGGAGAGATCAGACTAGGAGGAGGCAAAAGGGAACTTTTTTAGAGTGATAGCAATTTTCATAGCATGAGAATAGTTAAATAATTGTATATTCCTGTCAAAATTCATACTGTCCACATAAATAGTAAAATTTATGCGGGAAACTTAATAAATTTGACTTAAGTTAATTGTGTCATGTGCTATAATAAATATAGATAGCATGAGTGACAAGACTATAGACAAGGGAAATACAACTTGCAACAGGGTGGCAGAATGCTTTGAGATAAACATAGCATCTATATTTATTATCTTAAAGGACACTGAGTGCCAAACAGTCAAACAATACAGTACCTGAGCAGCTGAGACTGAAGAGAATATTGGATCATGTTATATGAAAGAATCATTGCCACCGGGTCCCTGACCACTTGACTATGTACCCCCTGAAAGCAGGGGTTGGGTCTCATTCATCATATTATCCTCTGTGCTTAGTATAAGGTTTGGGAATCCACAGACACACCACAAATGCTTCTTGATTGACAAGTTGAGCATCTAGTGGAAAATCAGTTTAAAGTGTGTGGACCCCCATTGGAAGGTTACTCTTCTCAAAAATAAGAGTAGAATGTAAAACTCTTAGCTTATTTCCACATTAGGGACAGACCATAGAGATAATGGTCAACAGATAAAGAGTGTTTGGATTGGAAAAATGAAGGTAATTCTCAAACAACCAGGAATATTTTTGTAATAAGTGATGACAGTAATTTTTCAGAAAGAATGGCGAAAAACAAAAGCAAAACCACACATCATAGCCAGGCGTGGTGGCGCACGCTTGTAATCCCAGTACTTTGGGAGGCGGAGACCGGAGGATCCGGGTTCGTGGCCAGCCTCAGCTCTCTCTCTCTCTCTCTCTCTCCTTAGTGAGGCCCTCCACAACTTCATGAGACCCGGTTTCAAAATAAAATATAAAAAAAAATTGGGCTGGGGGAGTAGCACGGAGGTAGAACGCCCCTGCCTTCAATCCCCTGTACCGCAAAAAAAAAAAAAAACCCACACATCATTAGTAATCCTAGTAATAACAAGTATCCTGAAGATTGCAAATGGAGCCTCAGAAAGCTCAGAGATGCTAATTAGAACTCTGTACAAGGTCTCCTCATATTCATGTGGAAGAATAATGGTGTTGGACACACAAAAGAGTCTCAGACAAATTTAAATTTTAAAAAAGAAAGAAATGGAGATTGTATCAGAGGAAAACCTTCTCACTTTCCACCTTACCTGAGCAAGGAGTTTTATTTATTGAGAAAGAATATGAAATGAACATTAAAACTACATTTTATGTCTATAGTTTATTTTACGTAATTATGCCTTCTTAATCTTATATTAATACCAGCTAGCTCTCTTGTACTTTCTACAAAATCCAAATGATAAGAACTCCAAGTTCAAATATCAGTATTGCAAGATGTAGAACCTCACTTTGAACCAGAAAAGCCTCACAAGAATGAGGACAAGCAAGCAGGGCCTCTTTGGAGCTGTCGTCATAATTCAGTTTGTTTCAGACTGGGAGGAAGGATGTTTCTGAATACCAAACTTCTAATTGGACTCCATGATCCACCATTTTCTTGTCAATATTCTTACCTTCCTTGTTCAATATTTCTTCTCATGCTGATGTGATTCAAACCTAGATTAGTTTAACTATCTGCTTATATTCTAGCAGTATTCCCAAAGAGTTGGTGTGTATCCTTTTATTTTCTCCCACCCTTCCCCAAATTTTTATGGCTCAACTACATCAAAATGTTTATGGTTATTCTTCTTATTATTATTATCATTTGGTATTGGGGATTGAATCTGGGGGCATTTTACCTCCAAGCTACACCCTTTTTATTTTTATTTTTACTTATTTTGAAATAGGATATCACTAAGTTGCTGAGGCTGGCCTCGAACCTGTAATCCTCCTGTCTCAACCTCTCAATTACTGGGATTACAGGCATGTGCCACCATGCCCGGCTTATTGTTTTTTAATTATATCCACTCCCATTGGCAGATCCACACACTTCCTCCTGGAAGCCCCTTGCACCCAAGCCTGACTGCATGCTTATAGTTTCCTCTTCCTAATAGGGCATCTATCACACTGTGCAAGTGTATATTTATCTTCTCTCTCTACCTAGACTGTAAGGGTCTGTGGCCAGGATCCAAGTCTGCATTATTCATCTTTGTATTGGAGAACTGAATACTATACCTTGTTCATATTAAATACTTTATAAATACACACTGAAAAGAAATGAATACTCATAAACTTTAATTTTCTTCGTGTTAATTATGAAGTTAAAGGACTTAAGAAAACAGCTAGAATCTTAATAGAGTGAATCAGCTTGTAACCTGCTTAAGAGTTTTCTTCATCAGAACCCACTAGGGTCTGAATATATTTATTTTTGTACCAGTTAAGGCCAAAGTTAAGTAAGGAATAAGGTCAGACAGAGAGTATAATACATTCTCGTAGATTTCTTTTAACCTCCCACTAGGCAACTAATAAGATGGTGGCAGGGGCAGTGGTAGTAGGGAAAGGATAAAATATCTTCTGAATAATAGCTCTACTTAAAATATTTCCTTAATAAATGCCACAGCATTTGGGAATTCATTAAAAGGAAGAGCTCTCTTTTCTATATGTTAACTGCAGCTTCAGCAACAGCAAAGATAATTAAGAGATTCTTTGAAAGACGCTCAACTTTCTCAGAAGCAGCCTAATAGCTATGATTTTCCTAAAACAGGCTTTCCTAATAACCTGTAAGCTTTCCTAATCCCTGATTCGGGACTTTTTTCTGTCTCCCAATAAAAAATAGAATAGTTCTAGAATCCAGTTTGAAAGTGCTTAAAATTTAGAATGTCCTTTAAAATAGGAAACAAGTTGACTAATAAGTATCTTCACTTGCTGAAAATTTTCCCCTCTGATCTCTAGCTTTCAACTATACAGGGCTCCAATTCAAGACAAAAATTTCTAGCGATATATATTCATAATGGTTACCTTAATATTGGGATACATTTTAGAGAAGTTAGATAATTTTGTTGAAAAAAATTATTTGTAACTAGTATTTGAAGAAAGAACAGATTTCTGATGAATAAAATAGACTTAAAAAGTATAAATATAATATCTGAAAAACATAGAGCCCAGACGTATAAGGTTTTCTCAATATTGTTTAAATATTATGAATATATCTTCACTCAAATGAAAAATTTCCATGAGTTTTATGTTAAATTCAAATTTTAAATTTGGCCCAAGTACCAAAAGATATTTGAGACCTTTAACCAAAATTTTTAATTTTCAAAAGTAAGTACTTTCATTTGTATATGGATGTGTTATTGGAAAGCCTTATTCAATAAAGTTGGATGACATATAGGTGTCAGGCCTTAAGCTATGTTCTATGGTGTCACATATACAAAAATATACTAGTAATTGGAATCATTCAGAAAAATAAAAAAAGTTTATGGAACAGAGAGCTTTCTTTGTTCACCTAGGACAGTACTTTTCAACCATGGTTATTTACAAGAATTATCTGAAAGTTTCTAAAAGTTTGATAAGGACCTCACTAATTCAATCAGAATCTCTAGATGTGGACCCAGTTTGTGAACTGATTCCGATGTGAGACCCACTGAGCTAAAATAAACAAGGGATAACTAGAGAGATGAACACATCACTAAGTCAACAAACAGAATCAATGCAAGTGAAAAGAGCAGTTAAATGGTCTTTTCTCTCCAGACATTCAACATGCATTTTCTAAAAGTATTAGAGTCAGTTCTTGGAAAGCCCTTGCGTGACCTTGAGTTTCCTCATCTGTGAAATGGGGATTATAAGAATGAATGTTCAAAGTACTTCAGCAAAGATTGATTTATAACAGAGTAGTAGTATTATTGTTTTTAAACAGATGTTTTGTACTCATTCTTTGAACTGCAAACTTTACTCCATTTTGAAAAAAATTATTCATGATTTTTACATGAGCAATATATTCACCATGGAGAAAAAAACAATATAGATATGCAAAGAAGGAAGCACATATAATTCTACCACCTAGAGACAATTATTGTTGGGTTTCAAAGCTTCATGCTTATAGATATATATAAAATTATAATGACTAGAGTCAGACAACTGGTTTGGGAATCCAAGCTCTGTCTCTTTCAAGTTTTGTGGCCTGAGGCAAATCAACTGTCAATGGTCTTCTTTGGTATTATAGGTTGTTGACTGTCTTCATTTTCTTCAGGTGCTCACATGTTTATTGTTGGTTTCCCACTATAGAAGACTAATAAGCTCCATAGGACCAAGGACAAGGGTTTGTTCATGCATTCCTGGCCCTTCATGCTGGGAAGAGTGCATAAGCCCTACCTAGGCACATGGAAGGTGCTTAATAATATTTACTGAGAGAATGAATAATTAGTTTAGACAGATGTTCTTCACCTTCAAGATTACATGTTTCTTTATTTATAATTTTTCACATAAAACTGATTACAAAATTGTAGAGTTTTTCCTCGAGTTAGCCAGTTATTCCAAAATCACTTATCTATTCCAACATTAAGCATGATGAGAGTTATAATATGTATATCAATTAAGAAACCATTTTTTGAAATTCATTTTTTTTTTTTTTTTTTTTTTGCAGTACCGGGGATTGAACGCAGGGGCGTTCTACCTCCGCGCTACACCCCCGGCCCTATTTTTTTTTTATACTTTATTTTGAAACCGGGTCTCACGAAGTTGCGGAGGGCCTCACTAAGGAGAGAGAGAGAAAGAGGGAGAGAGAGAGAGAGAGAGAGAGGAGAGAGAGAGACAGGG
>PVJS01008579.1:0-52715 GCA_004027185.1 Glis glis
TTTTTTTTTTTTTGCGGTACCGGGGATTGAACCCAGGGGCTTCTACCTCTGAGCTACACCCCTGGCCCTATTTTTTACACTTTATTTTGAAACCAGGTCTCATGAAGTTGCAGAGGGCCTCACTAAGTAGCTGAGGCTGGCCACGAACCCGGATCCTCCGGTCTCCGCCTCCCAAGTACTGGGATTACAAGCGTGTGCCACCACGCCCGGCCCAACGACATGTTTCTGAGAACATATCCTGTCGTCCAGTGATGTGACTGCAGTGATTTGGGAAGCAGAGTCCTAAGCCAGTGCTCGGAGCCCACCAGCATCAGAGTCACTGGGGGTGCTGACTAAACATTTAGATTCCTCAGCTCTACTCCAGAACTAGCAAAAGCAAATGCTAGCGATGGAGCTAGCAATGTGTACTCTCACGTTCCCTGGGGCGTGCAGGAGGTACTGCAGATTGAAGATGGGGAGCTTCAGGGGTGAAGACTCACGAGTGGGTATTCTCCTAGGACCAGATTCCTTGAACCACCCCAACCCCACCCCAGCCCAGGCAGAGGATAGAAGTGGACACGGGCTTCCTCCCGGAGAAGCGAGGCCAGCCCACACACCTCCATGGTGTAGTTGGTGTGCTTGTTGTCGAAGATGAGCGCCTCCTGGATCTGCTGGTGGTCGCCCTCCAGCTGGTCGATCTTTGGCTTGTAGTTGACGATGCTCTTCTCGTACTGCCGCAGGTGGCTGAGCTGGTCCTCCAGGGTGCCGTGCATCTCAATGGAGATCCTCCCGATCTCCTGCTCATCCAGGAGATGCTCTGTCAGACCGCCCCACTCTGCGCCCATGGGGTGGGGACTGGGCCCCCAAGGTTAACCCCCAGGATGATTCTTGGCTCCAATCCCCACCCTAGGGGAGGCCAGCACTGATAAGCACTAAGACACATTTAGCATGGGTGCTCCTTGGAATGTGTATAATAAGTAGTATCATCTCAGGTACCTGTCAGCCTCAGGAAGGGGATACATGGTCAATGGCTGACCTAAATGGTCACTCCTTTGCTTGCCATTCAAATCCCCTCCCCAAGTCTTATTCCCAACCACTGAACACTGGCCATCCCAGGGACTCTCCCTGTGCCCACTGAGCTGGGACCCCTGCAACCTCATTGCTCCTGGCTTGCCTCCTCAGCCGCCACCTCCTTGCTCCTGCTGTTCTGCCTCCTAGGCTGCCTGCCCTGGCCCTCCTGAGCCCTCCCCCTCCCCAAGGGCCAGGCCTAATGTCCACTTCTGCCTGTTATTCACCCATGTAAGCAGGAAAGCACTTTCTGCCTTGTTTGTAAAAGCACTTTCTGCCTTCAATTCAGTCTTGCCAATATTTCCTGAGCATTCACTAATCACAACGTGCTGCCCACACCAACATGAGCTTGACCTGGTCTCTGCCATCAAGCAGCCCAGAGACCACACTCCAGCCAAGCTGTGCCCCTTCCCTGATCCACTACAGCACCCCACTATCTAGCCCACAAAATTCACCAAAACAGCCTATGCTCGGCTAGAGACAGCTCTGCTTTCTTTCCAGGAAGATCACCCTCTTTAACCAAGCCCATTGCCTGGAGACAGTAATGCAGGAAGGGGAGGCCTGGCCCACAAAGCAAGCCAAAGGGACTAATCTGGCTGGGGCATTCAAGAGCTGGTCCTCCTGTGGGACTTTGATGTGTAGCTCCTTAGTAGTATCCTTGTTCCCAAGTCAGGCATTGGGATGAAAACATCAGCCTTCCTTGCACAGGCCTCCACGCCCCTCTGTAGGGCAGCAAAACAGACTTCAGCCCTCCCTGGGAGGAAGCAGGCAACCTGGCTGGCGGGGATGGTGCTGGGAAGGCCCCAACCCACTGCCCATGACGGCACCCACCTCCATCTTGGTCTGGATCCAGGGCCCGATGACGTTGGCCTGGGCCCCAAACTGCTTGCGTAGTCTCTCGTTGTGCTGCTGGCGGGCGTGCTCCTCTGTCAGAGCCTGGTCCCTCCGTGGCACCAGCTGCCGGACCTGGGGCAGGAACAACCATGGGACTTTGGGGATGGGCCAGACATCTGTTCCACATGCCAGATGAGGGAAGGGAGGACCCATGTGGGGAAGGGGTGGGTCAGAACCAGAACCAGCAGGAACATGTCACCCATTCCAGAAATTAATCTGCTATTTGACGATTGATGAATGTTTACTCATCAATAAAAATAAATATCTTAATAAATAAAATAGATGAAAATCAATGAAAAAACGAGATGAAACCCACTGCCCTTATGCAATGTACCGTGGCTCAGCCCATGCCCTTCAGCCCGGCCCTTTAACTCACGTGGTCCCATTTGCCGTTGATCTCCTGAGGTGTGATGGTTGTGTAGGGGTTGGTGCCCGCCATGTTGACATGGTAGGTCTGGACAATCTTGGTCACCTCATTGTGGATGCCTAGGATGGCCTGGCGCTCCTTGTCGGCATCGGGGAGGGTGGCCTTGAACTGCTCGTGGGCTGTGGTCAGTCCCTAGACAGACATGGGGGTGCAGGATAAGTACAGACGCTCAGACAGGCTGGTGCTTCCTTTGGGCTGGGTGAGCAAAGGGATCCCTAGAGGTCCCAGGACAGAGAAGGGTTAGAAGGGTCACGGGAGGCCAGGTCCCGCTGGTGTGAGACCTGAAGGTATCAAATCAGATTCTCATAGCAGGGTGAAGGCAGAGCCATCGAAGTAACAGGGCTGCAACCTTGGGGCTGGTGAAGTGGGGAGTAGCCACTGGGGGTATTACCACCTCACAAATCAGGGCCAAGGGGGACCCCAGAATTCTGCTCCCCAGGTGACCTCCTCCAATGCTGGCTTTCTCAGCTTTCTGTAAAAACTTTTTTTTTTTTTTTGGTGGTATTGGGATTGAACCCAGGGGCTTCTACCTCTGTGCTACATCTCCAGCCCTATTTTATTTTTTATTTTGAAACAGTGTCTTGCTAAGTTACTGAAGGCCTTGCTAAATTGCTGAGGCTAGACTCATACCTGCAATCCTCCTGTCTCAGATTCCCTAGTTCTGGGATTTATAGGTATGTGCCACCGTGCTCCACTTCTGTAAAATCTTTTGAATCTAATACTATGCAATTATATACAAGACTGAGGAATAGGTTAATTGATATGCAATGAGCTCCAAGATAAATATTAAATTAAAAGTCAAAGTTCAAAGCCGGGCGTGGTGGCACACGCTTGTAATCCCAGTACTTTGGGAGGCGGAGACTGGAGGATCCGGGTTCGCGGCCAGCCTCAGCGCTCTCTCTCTCTCTCTCTCTCTCTCTCTCTCTCTCTCTCTCCCCCTAGTGAGGCCCTCCGCAACTTCGTGAGACCTGGTTTCAAAATAAAGTATAAAAAATAGGGCCGGGGGTGTAGCACGGAGGTAGAACGCCCCTGGGTTCAATCCCCGGTACCACACACACAAAAAAAAGTCAAAGTTCAGGTTTGGGATGGGGGGATGGGGATAAGCTCACCAAGTGCTACGTGCATATACGTCCCTATCACTATGAACTTCATCATGATGTAAGATTACAATAAAAGTATACTTAAGAAGGCTGGGATGGGAGGATAGCAGCTTCGAGACCAGCCTCAGCAACCTAGCAAGACCCTGTTTCAAAACAAAAACTAAAAAAAGGGCGGGGGGTGTAGCTCGGAGGTAGAATGCCGCTGGGCTCAACCCCCAGTATAAAACACACACACATACACGCAGTATAAAAAAAGTTAATGTTCAGGATCTAGTATTAATAAAAGCTACTCTTTGCATATAAAAAAGGGGGTGTGTACAGAAGAGCATATAAATAAATATAATTGCTTGTGTAGGCAGAGACAGCTGTTTACCTCTCGGGAGGGGAACTGGGGGCTGGGAGATAAAGGGTAGGAGGAAGACCTTATCATACACCCCTTTTTTATCTTTTGGATGTTATACTATATGCACATATTACCTGGTCAAAATAAATAGAATGTAAAAATTTCAAATCTATGAAATCCTTTGGATGCTCTTCCTCAGTCTACCCTACAGGGAAGTCCTGCGGGAGTGTGACCCGCAGAGTGTGGGCCAGGAGCAGCTGGGGGAGAGGCCTGGGGGAGGGGGTGTGGCACACCTGGATCTCCTCGATGGTGTGTACAATGAAGGTGTCCTGCAGATCCTCCATGGCCCCCTCCATCCAGTTGTTGAAGGGCGCGGCCCGCTTGGCGTACTCCAAGTACAGTTGGTCGATGGTCTCCAGCAGCTTTTCTGTCCGCTGGGTGTGCCAAATGGAGTGAGGGTGTTTAGCAGAGTGACAGCCAGAGCACCCCCACCTCCATCAAGCTCTTTCTGGTGAGCCCCAAGAGGCCCAGTCTAGAAGCACTGGACTGAGTCAGCAGAGGAACAGGCTGTCCCTGGGGCGTTGGTTCTGTGGGTTGGGTAGATGGACCACGTCCCCCTGGAATCACTTGGCCTGGCCCCCAGAGAGTCTGGTTTGGAGAACAGGAAAGACCTCAAATGGCTGGGTTGGGCTGTGAAGTGTACTAAACTGAGAGGATGAGCTGGAGTTAGGGCAAGGAGGGGGGATCCCCACTGGGGCAAAGTCCAAATCCTGTGCCACAGTGAACCTTCCACAGTTGGCCCAGGGCGGGAAAGTGTGGGGTCTTTTAAAGCAAAGAAAACCAAGGAGGAGAAGGGCCACACTCTCCCTTTGGGGTCCTCACCTCCAGAGCTTCCCTCCGCTTCTGCGTTAGGGCCCCCAGATTGTCCCACTGGTCACAGATCTTTTGGCAACGAGCATTCACGCTGGGGGAGTCGTAATAGTCCAGCTCACTGCGGGAAAGAAAGAAAGTCAGGTGACACAGGCGGGTTTGGGGGCTGCTCTCCCTCTCTCTGGGGCTGGGGGTACTGGTGGTGCTAGGAGAGTCAGGGGTGCTCCCTTCTGCAGACTCTCCAGGCACCTCTCCCTCCTCCTTGGCTCTCAGGAGACTAAAGGCCAGTCCTCCTCTCCAATAGCTCCCGCCCAGCCAAGGCTGGAGGTGACACCAGCCTTGACCCCAATGGCAGGGAGCTTTCGAGGCCCAGGGAGAAAGCTCAGCACTCAACAAGGCTTGGTCATCCTCTGGTGACTTACTAGTGACAGAGGAGGACCAAAGGCCTGTAATGGGGAGTGGTCAAGGCTCCTTCCCCACCAAGAAGGGGCATTTCTCATCTTCTCTATCGACTCCCTTCCCACCCAGCACCACCTGTACTCCCCCTTACTTCCCACAGACACCCCCCACCCTACAGCAGCTGAGAAAACTGAGCTCAGCCTAGCACAGGGCACCCAACGGTGTGGGTAACTGGCGTGGACCTACTTGAGCTCCTGTGCGATGGCCGCTATCTGCTCCACGCGGTCCTGGTGGGCGGCCAGGTCGCTCTCGAAGGCCTCATGCTTCTTGAGCAGGGCCTTGATCTCTGACAGGGTGGCCGTCTCATAATCCTTCTGCCGCAGCATGGCCTCTTTGCCTGGGTTTGGAGAGAGGGGTGCGTGGCTAAGGGAATGGTGCAGGGAGGGGGCATCTCCTTGTCGCAGCCACCCACCCCTCAGGCCTGAGTCCCACTGCAGGCGTCTACCACACACGACCTGCAGTGCAAGGAAGGGGAGGTGCAGCGGTTCACTCATCTGCAGGGAACTGGGAAACTCAGCCTTCTGCCTGCCTGTGTCTCACAACTGCTCTTAGTTTTCTTACAATAGCACATATTGATACCTTTTGAGCACTATCCACAGAGTCGTTGAAAAGACGAATCTGTGCCTGGAATCTGAAAGGTTTGGCATTGCCCACATTCCTTCTATGAATGCAAGCTTGTCCCAGGTTAGGAGCCTTCTGGATGCCTCTGCATCAGAACTGCTCTCATAAGCTTTCTTACAATAGCGCGTCTGGCACCTCCCGAGTGCTATACGGTGGGCGGTTGAAAAGAAGTAAATCAGCCTGGCTGCTGAAAGGTTCATCATTCCCAATGTGCTTTCTATGAACGCAAGCTTGCCCCAGATTTAGGAGCCTTCTGGATACCTTTGTTTCAGAACAGCCTATAAGCCTACTTATCTACCCCTATTCAGCTTTTCCTTATAGGGAAATTATGTGAAGACACTGAACATAGATAATTATGCTTCCTACTTTTAAAATATTAAGCAGGACATTATCAAAATTTGTACTTTGGCTCCACAGTTTTTTCATATATTGTCTCTCAGAATCCGTTGGATCCCTAGCAGGTACCAAAATTTGCAGATGCTCAAATCATTTATATAAAATGGTGCAGTATTTGTATATAATGTACACACATCTTCCTGTATACCTTTTTTTTTTTTTGGTACTGGGGATTGAACCCAGGGGCATTCTACCTCTAAGCTACACCCCCAGCCCTTTGTATTTTGAAACAGGTCTCACTAAGTTGCGAAGGGCCTCACTAAGTAGCTGAGGGTGGCTGCGAACCTGCGATACTCCTGTCTCAGTCCCCCCAAGTACTGGGATTACAAGCGTGCGCCACCACATCCGGCCATTATTATTTTTATTATTTTGGTACTGCAGGTTGAACCCAAGGACTCTACTTCTGGGATATACTCCCAGTCCTTTTTATTTTGAAACAGGATCTTGCTAAATTGCTGAGACTGGCCTGGAACCTGCAATCCTCCTGCCTCAGCTTTCCAAGTACTAGGATTATAGGCATGTACCACCACGCCTGGCTTTCCTTCTATATACTTTAACCATCTTAGATTGCTTAAAATACCTAGTATAATGTAAATGCTATGCAAATAGTAGTTATACTGTATTGTTTGGGGAATAATGACAAGAAAATGGGCTGTACGTGTCCAGTACAGATGCAATTCTTTTTTGTTTTGAACATTTCGATGAACAGTTGGTTGAATCCAGATGCAGAAGCCAAGCCTAGGGAGGGCGGCCTGTACCATTCCCGGGCTACACCCCGCTGACGGAACCACTCACTGCCCTGCTGTGGGCTTTTAGGCCCCTCAGTTTGCACTGTGGTAGATGTCTCCCCACAAATGTCTCCAGGCATGTGATTTCCTCAGACTTAGGGTTAATTTCTTAGACAGTTTCAAGAAATGGAATTCCCAGGTTAAAGTGCAATTAATTAAATCATGAGGTGTGAATACAGATGGCTAAACTGCTTTCCCAGAGGCCGGGCCAGCACACCAGCACTCCTTACATCCTTGTGGGCGGATGGCAAGCCGATGGGGCCAACCCTTGCCTACACTGTGGCTGTGAGCTGCTCCTGGCCCAGGCGAAGATGCCACAGCCACAAGTGGGTGACCTGTGCCGTGTCCACCGTCCCACCCACTCCACACCTGCACAAGCATTTACCAGGGGCATGACACCGCCCCCTTAGCGCTCCTACCCCCACAGCAAGCCGTGCTGTTCCCAAATGGCCGCGGGGAGTGACTCCCCCCTCATCTGCAGCCTAAGGTCTAAGGAGCACAAAACAGGGCTGAATGGGGAAGGCTTTGGGCTTGGAGCTCCACTATCCATGGGTCTGCCCCAGGAACTCTGCGGAGATGACCGGCAGGGCCTGAGGAGATGGGCAGCCACGGCCCCTTCCAGCCCAGGTGCTGAGGAAAAGACTGCCCCGGGTATGACCAACACTCCTCAGAGTAAACCTCAGCGCCAACAAGTAAACAGCACACGTGACTCCAAGTGCCTCAGGTCAGAGTCCAGACGCAGGTCTAAGACAAAGGCCCCATTCCCTGTTATAGGAGGCTAGGAAATAGAGGAAGGAAGCAGAGGGGAAAAGGCCAAGGGCTGCTCTGTACTGGATGCCTCTGCCTGCGGGGCCCTGAAAGCGGAGAATGTACTGACACCTACACCTCACAACAACGCTCTGAGAAGACTGCCATTAGGTTGACTAGTGTCACCTCCCAAACTCACGTCACCCCGGCACCTCCGAATGTGACCTTATTTGGAAATAAAAATTTTGCAGATATAATCAGCTTAAAATGAGGTTAAACTGAATTAGGGCATGCCCTAAATCTGATGACTGGTCCTTACTAGAAAAAGGACAGATTCAGTCTCAGAGACACAGAGAAGACACGTGAGGATGGAGGCAGGGACTGGAGGGGTGCAGCCACAAGCCAGGAACGCCAGGGGTTGCCAGCCTCCACCAGAGGCTAGGAAGAAGCACGGAACGGTCTCTTCTCAGAGCCTCCAAAAAAACAACCCTGCTGACACCCCAGTTTAGGACTTCCGGCCTCCTGAACCATGAGGATGGATCTGATTTTTTTTGTTTTTTTGTTTTTGTTTCTGCAGTACTGGAGATTGAATCCAGGGGCATTCTACCTCCGAGCTACACCCCCAGCCCTATTTTTTATTCTTTATTTTGAAACAGGGTCTCACAAAGTTGCGGAAGGCCTCACTAAGTGGCTGAGGCTGGCCACGAACCTGCGATCCTTCTGTCTCAGCCTCCCAAGTACTGGCATTATAAGTGTGCGCTACCATACCCAGTTTCTGTTCTGTTTTTTCTTTTTGGTACTCCGAACTTAACCCAGGGGTATTCTACCTCCATGCTACACCCCCAGCCCTTTTTTTATTTTTTAATTTTGAAACAGGGTCTCGCTTAGTTGCTAAGGGTCTTGAACCTGCAATCCTCCTGTCTCAGCTTCCCAGGTACAGGGATTACAGGCATGCATGCATCACCACGCCCAGAGAATCTCTTGTCATTTTAAGCCACCACGTGTGTGGCAATTTGTTACAGAAGCCAAGGAAACTAATATAGGAGGGCACATCATCCTCTGAATTTGACAGATTCAGAAACAGGTCCAAGCTTAAATCTCTGGTCCAGATTTACACTGCTTCTGCGGAGAAGAGTCAGGAGTCAAACCCAACCTCACTGACTTCGGGGGAGGAAGAAACCACGACGGTGACGAGTAGTTAAGAACTAGCACTCACATAGCACGGTACTATGCCCGGAACGCTTCCCAGTACTCCCCGTGTCCTCACTGAGTTACCTCTAGGTAGCCTCAGAGGCTGGCACTGTTATCAACCTCCATTTACACAGAAGGGAACTGAGGCAACCCAAAGACTAATGAACTAATGCCGGAGAGCTAGGACGAGACAAAAAGCGAGGGGAGAGGAGTCGTGGCAGGTGGCTGGGTGGGGAGGGGCTGGGCTGCCTCACCATCCGTCCAGGCCTCGTGGATGGAGGCCTTCTGCCGGAACTTCTCCGCCAGGTGGTCCAGCCGCTCCAGCCTCCGGATCTCATTCAGCAGCCACTCCTCGTAGCCCTTCTCCGCCTGCTCCAGGCAGCCCCAGGCGTTGTTAATGTCCTGTGGGGGTGGGAGGCACTGGGTTAGGACCGCGGCCCTCTGGGACCCCTATGGCTGCTCCCCACCTTCCAGGAGGAGCCTCTCCCAGTCTCCCCAGTCACCCACCTCCCAGCTTACACTGGTATTTCCCTGGGTGCCCAGGAGCCAGGCCTCCTGTACAGGGAGTAAGGCCAGAATCCATATGAGCTGCCCAGCTATGGGGCTTTATACGTGCAGCCCTGGGGGGAAGGAGCCCATGGTGCTTCCTGCCCAGGACTGGCTTCCAACAGGACTGCAGCCAATCACAGAGGTGTAAGGGCCAGCCAGGGAACCGGAGCACTGATGAATGAGGCAAGCGGTCATTGGCCACAGCCTCCTGGCCTCTGGGGGAGCCAGCCAAGATTCTGAGAGGACAGATATCGAGTGCAAACCCTCACACCCCTTCAGACAGGGCCACAGCTAGTGCAAGGGCGCCCGGCTGAGCACGGCTGGAGCTGGTTCCGCCCTACATGCCTTTCCCCCACTATGACCCGGGTGCCAGGCTGCATCTGCCCCACCCAGGGGCACTCTTTCTACTTCTCAGAGCATCCTAACTCTGCTAACCGCTGCTCTGGCCACCTAAAAGCTCTGCATCAGCCTTGGAACATAAAGGGACTGCAGTTTTCCAAACTGTACACACAGTATCAAAGGCCTTTTTTCTGCCTTCAAGATTCCTCTGAGTCGGGCCGCTTGTAATCCCAGTACTTGGGAGGCTGAGACAGGAGGATCCAGGTTCGCAGCCAGCCTCGGCTACTTAGTGAGGCCCCCTGCAACTTAGTGAGGCCCTGTTTCAAAATAAAGAATAAAAGAAATAGGGCTGGGGGTGTAGCTCGGAGGTAGAATGCCCCTGGGTTCAATCCCTAGTACCACAAAAAATAAAAAAAAGTTTCCTCTGGACCCTGCCTCCTCCTAATACTCTGCATTTAGCCTGTCCCCTTCTGGTCCTGCCGAGTATTCCTAAATGTCCCCATTACTCCTTCATTTTTAAGGACAAAAGGTTCTGCCAGAGTGAATTTGTTAAATTTCCTTCTCTGTGTTTCTCTGGCTTATTAAAATTTTCTGATGACAGGGTAAATAAGAATAAATAACATAAAAAGGGACATAAGAGTATTTCATGAAATGGAAGGATGATCACAATTTAATGTCAGTTTGTGTGTGTGTGTGTGTGTGTGTGTGTGTGTGTGTGTGTGTATGTGTGTGTGTATGCATGCGCACGCACCCATGTGGTGCTGGGGATGGAACCCAGGGGCATTCTACCTCCGAGCTACACCTCCACCCTATTTTATTGTTTATTTCAAAACAGGGTCTCACAAAGTTGCTGAGGCAGGCTTTGAACCTGCGATCCACCTGTCTCAGACTCCCAAGCACTGGGGATGCCTAGCTTAATGTTAGTTTTTTAAAAAAATCAGCATATATAAAAAATTATTTAGATAGATAGATAGATAGATAGACATAGATATGTTTTTAAATTCCCTTAAAAACTTATATTTATATAGAAAGGAGACCGGAGGATCCGGGTTCGCGGCCAGACTCAGCTCGCGCGTGCTCTCTCTCTCTCTCTCTCTTTCTCTCTCTCTCTCTCTCTCTCTCTCTCTTCCTGTCTCTCTCTCTCTCTCTCTCTCTACTTAGTGAGGCCCTCCGTGACTTCGTGAGACCCAGTTTCAAAATAAAGTATAAAAAAAAAATAGGGCTGGGGGCGTAGCGCGGAGGTAGAACGCCCCTGCGTTCAATCCCCGGTACGGCAAAAAAAAAAAAAAAAAAAAAAAGAAATAGGGTCTCACTAAGTTGCGGAGGGCCTCACTAAGTAGCTGAGGCTGGCCGGGAACCCAGATACTCCGGTCCCAGCCTCCCAAGTACTGGGATTACAAGCGTGCGCCACCACGCCCGGCTAAGGATGATTTTTTTGAGGGAGAGGGTGGGGTGCTGGGAGGTGTGGGGTGGATACTCAGGGGTCTGGAAGGGCAAACCTGACCCCGGATGGTCAGGGGAGGCGGGGCCATCCCACTCAGCTGGTCATCTGGGAGAACTGATTTCCAGAGCAGCATGGGCAGGTAGATGAGATCCCGCCCCACGTCCTGCGTGCCCCGCTGTTGAGAGTGGAGGCTCCCTGGGGCTCACCGAGACCATCCTGCCCTCGGAGGGCATGAAGGCGGGCCGGTTGCTGAGCCGCAGCTTGGTCTGCAGCGTGTTGAAGTTGATCTCCAGCTGGCACTTCTCCTGCACCTTGGGCGGCTTGTGCAGGCGCCGGTAGTCGCGGAAGTCCTCCAGCTTCTGCTGCATGGCGTGCATGGTGTTCTCGGGCACCCGGTTCTCCAGCCACGGGATGGTGCGGCGGATCCACTCCAACAGCTGGGGGAGGCGGGGGAGGCAGAGGCGAAGAGTGAGGATGCTGGGAGGAGGCAGTGTGGGGGCCTTTGCACCCAGTGAGGGGTTCCTCCTGACAACACACTCCCTCCCAGCTACCATCCTAGCCATTTGCAGGCTCCAAGGTTCCCTCTGAGAACCAGTGGCTTCATAAAGCCAGGTTACCTGGGCCGTCAACTCTTAGCCAGCCTCACACACAGACCACAGAACCACAGACTACTCGGCCAATGGGCAGGAGGCCGAGTTCTAGTTCTAGGTCCTACTAACTTGGCTGTGCTTGTTTCTTTTTTTTGAAGAGGAGTAATAAGGATTAAATCCAGGGGCATTCTACCTGAGCTACACCCTTGGCCCTTTTTATATTTGAAACAGGGTCTTGCTAAGTTGCTGAGGGTCTAAGTTGCTGACGCTGGCCATGAACCTGCGATCCTCCTATCTCGGCCTCCCAAGTGCTGCGATTACAGGCATACACCACCACACCTGGCCATCTCCATTTCTTATCTATGCCACAGAGGTTTAATGGCTAGTCCCCAAAGTCCTTGTCACCAGAACTTCTAGGATTCTAGAATGTGGGTCTCTGAACCAAAAGGGAAGTGACTGGCTTCTGAGGCAGAGAGCTGCCTGGAGCACAGGCAGGGAGCAGCCTGGGTGGTTTTCCCTGAGACAAGGTGATGGCGGTGGAGAAGATGGAGGAGGCGTGAAAGATGGCTGAGAGGAAATCTGTGGAACACCTGCCAGGTGCCAGGCACATCCCACGAATTACCTCATCTGAATAATCACAGGAATCCTGGGGGTCCCAAGTGTTGTGATCACCCCCATGTCATGGTGGAGGCAGCCAATGCCCAGTCAGGGCTGAGACTGGCCGTGGCGACCCAGCTAGAATGGTGAGCAGGGATTTAAGCCCTGGCACCTGGCTCTCGCTACGCTGGATGGCAGATCCAACCAAGAGGCCGGGCTCAATGTGGAGCCTATACCCAAAGTAGCCAATGGCGGGGCAACAAATCCAGCCCTGTCCCCTGGAGGGCCCGCTGCTAAGCTAGCCTGAGCCAGTATCCCTTTTCCCCATCCACGCCCTCTCAGCACCAGCCGCACCCCTGTTCTAATTGAAGTGAAGCTCAGAGAGCAGCAGTACACCAGGCTGGGCCTGAGATGCCCTGGCTCAGCTCTCTCTTATAGGTGAAAAATCCCAGAGTCAAGGAGGTGAGGGATTCCCCAGGCTCACTGCAGCCCGGAGACAGGCTGACGCCCCACCTCTCTGCTTTCTGTGAGTGCTGAGGCAGAGCCCAAGCTGCCCTGCGTTAACTGGTGGGATCATGGACTGTGCCCCCAGGATGGATTTGGAGGTACAGGTTCTGGGGGATCCTTTTCTCTCAGGGTCTCGCTGGAGCCAGGCCAGGAGAACCCAGGGGTACCCACATCGCTGGCCAGCTTCTCGTAGTCTTCCATCAGCTGTTCATTCTCCTGGTTGACGGCCAACACCTTGCAGATGCGATTGGCTGCTGTCTCCGCCTGGCAACAAGACAGAGAGAGTCAGCACCAGCCAGCCCTGGCAGCAGAGGCGCCTGGACACACCTGTGCCAACAAAGCCCCTCGACCCTGCACTCCGCGTGGATGGCAGGGAGCTCCTGCGGCTCTGACGTCACATCCCTCCTCCCTCTTCCTCACCACCCTCTTCACCAGCCATGGCCGGGTCTCGTGGGTCAGGGCAGCCTGGACTAAGGTCTTAGTGGCTGAACTTCTAATCCAGTGACTGATACACTCAAAACACCAAGGCAAGGTGGAGAAGTGAGGAAATACATGCCCATCCTGGAATGCCAAGCAGAGGCCCTGGGGTCCGAAGTTTCAGGACCTCAGGATGGCTTGCCAGGATCTTGGAGATGTAGGAATTCAAATCTGGGAGTCCAGGGAAAAGGTGCCAGCTGGGAAACAGTGGGGTCTCTCAGGATCTCTGCAGACTCTCCCAAGACTCTTGGCCCAAAGCCCTCTAGAGAAAATCAAGGGATCCCCTGGTGCACTAAAGAAAGGACTTAAGGATCAATCCTACATGGGCAAGATGCCCAGAAAGCTCAGCACGGGCACTGCTGGGTAAACTAAGCTCATGCACACAGAGACCAGAGGCAGCCTCAGCCTTGAGAGGAACGAAAGGGGACAGAATGGCGACCAGACACAAAGCCTGGATCCCACAGAGACCCACCCACCATAGCCGTGGAGGGCACTGTGCACCTAACGCCAGCAGGGCCCAGGTTCCTCACCATCTTGCTTAGGTGTTTTTGAAATTCGGCTGTGTCCTTGTACATATTCTAACCTACACCAAGGGGAAGTAAACCCAAAGCCCTTTGGGGGCCACAAGGTGGAGGGGAAGACGGCCTGAGGTGGAGAAGACAAATGTGCACCCTGGGGCCCTGGAAAAGGGTGCCCTGCAGCTGACAAAGGATGCCTGGTGTAAGGGGGAGGAAGATGGGGCCTCATATCTGACTGATGAACAAGACAAAAAGTGTTCCAACTGCGGAAGAACTTCCTGAGAATGTGAGTGGAGTCCGTGCGTATGATTAGAAGGAATGACTAAGAAAATATAAATCTTTTTTTGTGTGTGTGGTACTGGGGATGGAACCCAGGGGCATTCTACCTCCAAGCTACACCCCCCAGCCCAATTTTTATTTTTTGTTTTGAAACAGGGTCTCACTAGGTTGATGAGAGTCTCACTACTAGCTGAGGTTGTCCTCGAACCTGAGATCCTACTGTCTCAGCCTCCCAAGTACTGGGATTACAGACATGCGGCACCACACCCAGTTTAAATGCTTTTTTTTTTTTCGTGGTACCAGGGATTGAAACCAGGGGCATTCTACCTCCAAGCTATACCCCCAGCCCTATTTTATTCCTTATTTTGAAACAGAGTCTCACTAGGTTGTGGATGGCCTCACAAATTGCTGAGGTTGGCCATGAACCTGAGATCCTCCTGTCTCAGCCTCCCAAGTACTGGGATTATAAGCGTGCGCCACCACGCCCAGCTTTAAATGTTTTTTCCATGAAGAACTTTTCAAATAGGTTATACGCCCACCAGGTCAGGTGCCCTATGGGTGACTGCGCTGGGGTATACAGCAGGGTGGGAGGAGAATGAGATCATCCTAAAGGCCCCTTCAAGCACAGTCAAGAGACTGTACCCACCGGGCGTGGTGGTGCACGCTTGTAATCCCAGTACTTGGGTGGCTGAGACAGAAGGATCGCAGACTCCAAGACTGCCTCAGCAAGTAGTGATACTTTCATCAACCTAGGGAGACCCTGTTTAAGTATAAAACTAAAAAAGAAAAAAAAAAAGGATTGGGGATATAGCTCAGAGGCAGAATGCCCCTGGGTTCAACCCCCAATACCACAAAAAAGAAAAAGAAAAAGAGAGACTGTGTCCTTTAAGGCAAATGTCAGAGCAGGCTAGAACTCTGCAATGAGTGTGGGGATGGCCTGAGGGTGACCTAAGAGTCCACTGAACAGGACTTCCAGTCCCAGGTCTCAAAAAACTGAGGCACCGGGCGTGGTGGTGCACACTTGTAATCCCACTTGGGAGGCTGAGACAGGAGGATTGCAGGTTTGGGGCCAGCCTCAGCTACTTAGTGAGGCCCTGCGCAACTAAGTGAGACCCTGTTTCAATATAAAGAATAAAAAATAGGGCTGGGTGTAGCTCGGAGGTAGAATGCCCCTGGATTCAATCCCCAGTACCAAAAAAAAAAAAAAAGAAAAGAAACTGAGGCAGAGCCACATCTCTTGCCCCCAACTTGACTCTTCCTGGACATGCCATGGTCACTTCTCCACAGAACTGACTGATGCCATTCCTCTCGCGGACACTGAGTAATAACGGGGAATCTCAAGAGGATACAAGAAGGGGAATTCCTTCCCTGAAGCCTGTGCATAAGATGGAAGGCCCTGGAAAGAAAGCGGGGTCGTGGGAACCAAGCCGATGTGCCCCATGAGGCTGGCTGGGGGTGGCAATCTGCCTGAAGTCACTACTGCTGAAGGCTGGGACAGGGCACCAGAGATCCACTGTGCTCTCCTCTGGGCTGACATTTATGCAAGCAGGTGTGCTGGCTGTGGTCCCTGCCACCCAGGTGCTGACAAGCAGAAGAGAACGATGGACAACCACATCATGGATGAGCAGCGGCCTCTGCCGTGGCTTCTCCCGCACAAAGCCCACCTTGACCTCGCTGCTCTCCTGATCGATGCTGAAACACGGGCTCCATGGCCCTACACTGCGATGTGTGCATCAACTCACCCCACTGCTGGAATGAGTGGAGTCTGAGTTCATGGATTTCAGATGCATCCGTGGGCCTCAAGGGGCTCCTCTAGTGAAGTCTGGGGAGATTCCCATGTGGGCCTGCTGGGGACTTTTCACAAAGATCCAACTTCTTTCCCAAGCCAGTGTCCCAGCCTGCCCTTCCAGCGCTGGCCTCAGCAGAAAGACAGGCTGACTGAGAACACGACCCACAGAATCCACGACCCTGTCTTTGGAAATAACAGAGGCACCATGCACGGAACAAAAGAGCACTTTCTTTATGAGGCAAACATCTCTGGGGTCACCCCATGGGCTGGCATCAGTACCTTGAGGAACTTGGAATCCAGATTTGGTTTTAGAGACAATGACAGAGGCCTGCATCCTCCCTTGCTCTCGCTACAGATTTCCTCCCAGGGGCAGGCTGCAGCCCAGAAGGAACCTGCGAGGGGTGGTTAAACTTGCTCCCAAGTGCCCCTTATGAGGGGCTCAGTCACCAACAGCTAAGAAGAGGTCAGCTCAAGACGTACCTGCTCGGCCGGGCCTCCCGGACACCGGCCCTGGAGCACCCGGAAGTGAGTGTTGATGGCGAGAGCCCCCCCATCCCATCATCCCATCATCAGGTGTTCTAGCTTTTTCCCCCTATTGCTGCAAGAACCCTACATACCATGAGGGATTTCAGAGAGGGGCACCCAGAATCACAGTACATAAGGAACCTCAGAGGGTCTGCATCAGTTCAGAGCACAAAGGAGAAACTTTGGTCCCAGGGGGCAAAGATGCACTCCCGAAGAGACACATAAAAGAAAACCCAAGCGGGTCCCAGCCTTGTTAGACCTATGAGGGATTGGGCCACTCTGGAACCCATGCTAAGAACCGGGGCCTTTCTGATATGGACAGAATTTGCATGAAATCATGTGATGTAAGCACAGATAACCAATGGGCTTAGAAGATATTCTATAGAAATAGGCAAGATGTTTATTTCCAGTGTCAAAGGAAAAGACTACTTGAAATTGATGCTTAATGTCCCATGGCTTGTATTGTCTTTTCTTCCCTTTTTCCTTCCTTCCTTCCTTCCTTCCTTCCTTCCTTCCTTCTCTCTCTCTCTCTCTCTTTCTTTCTTTCTTTCTTTCTTTCCTCTTTTGTGGTACTGGGGATTGAACCCAGGAGCATTCTACCTCTGAGCTATACTCCTAAGCCCTATTTTATTTTTTTATTTTGAAACAGGGTCTCACTAAGTTGCTGAGGGCCTCACTAAGTTGCTGAGGCTGGTCTCAAACCTGCAATCCTCCTGTCTCAGCCGCCCAAGTACTGGGATTACAGGCATGTGCCACCATGCCCGGCTCTTTTTCTTTTTCTTGTAGTCTTGGAGATTGAACCCGGGGAAATCTGGGATACACCCTTTTTTTTTTTTTTTGCACTGGGATTGAACCCAGGGGTATTCTACCTCTGAGCTACACCCCTAGCCCTTTTAATTTTGCAACAGGGTCTCCCTAGGTTGCTGAGGATCTTGCTAAATTGCTGAGGCTGGTCCCAAACCTGCAGTTCTCCTATGTCAGCCTCCCAAGTACTGGGATTAGAGGTGTGCACCACCATGCCTGGCTGGTTCATAATTTCATGGTGTGTGTGTGTGTGTGTGTGTGTGTGTGTGTGTGTCCGTGCTACTTTCAACTGTACTTCTATAACTTAACATCCAACAATACATTGATTTATTGATTGACTGGTACTGGGAATTGAACCCAGGGGCATTCTATCTCCAAACTATACCCACAGCCTTATTTTGAAACTGGGTTTCCCTAAATTGCTACTCTCACAACTGCAATCCTCCTGTCTTAGCCTCCCAAGTACTGGGATCACAGGCATGTGCCACCATACCTGGCTATATTTATTTTTAAAACTTTATGGAGCCGGACGTGGCAGCACACACTTGTAATCCCAGTACTTGGGAGGCTGAGACCGGAGGATCTGGGTTCACGGCTAGCCTCAACTACATAGTGAGGCCCTCCGTAACTTCGTGAGACCTGGTTTCAAAATAAAGTATAAAAAATAGGCCTGGGGGTGTAGCTCGGAGGTAGAACGCCCCTGGGTTCAATCCCCAGTACCACAAAAATAAATAAATAAAACCTTATGGATTGTTATGTCTGGAGTACTTTACTACCCAAGCCAGACGGCTACCTTCATAACCAGTACCAAATTACCTGGTACAGGTATAGTCTAGAGAGGAACTGCCCTCAATTAAGGAGACATCAAACATCCAAATGTGGCCACGTGACACACTATGGCATCACCACCCACAACCACAGTCTCACACGAAGGCTACAAGATCTCATCAGTGGCAAAAAGAATTCCCCCAAATCTAGCTAGGATTGCCCACTTCCCTCCTCCCATGCTGCCTCTGCCCAGGCTCCCGGTCAACAGGAATCCTGGCCCTGAGAACAGATACGAGGGTGGCAGAGCCCCTCTCCAGCTGCCCCTTGGTTTCCCTAGGACTCCAGGGAAATGCTACCTTGCTCTGCCTCTGCGGCTCCCATGCACAGGCTGCAGCTACCTTTCCCCATGCTGCTCTCCCCTCTAGCCCCTTCCCATGCGGACCTCAACTCCACCCTGGGACCCCACGCTTAGGTGCTGCTGCTCAGGAAATGTTGCTCAGTGTCCTGCGGCCCTGCAGCTGGCAGACCTGCCGCTGGCCCCTTGTTTTCAGGGCTTTCCCCGACAGACCAGGAATTCTAGGGGCAGGAACAGGGTTCTTGGCTTTAGAGGGTTCACAATAGTGGATCAAGTGTCTAATGGACCAGTGGATGGAAGTAAACAGTACCATCCAGAAACACCTGCATAGGATCAAGTTTGTGCCTTTAAGGGCAGATTCTCAGAAACAGTTCCCAATAGACATGAACTTCAAAGTGCAAACTATGTAAACAAAACCTTGATGCGCTCCACCCATTGAACTTCCTTTCAGGGGAAGTGGAGAGGGGAGGAGAGCAAGAATGAGAACCAAAACCAGCCCATCAAACAGAAATTGGCCCCCCTCTAATGAGGAAAATCAATCAACAAACATGCACGCCGTCTGCTTGAATGGGCACACATACACGTGTGCACTAGACTGCTGCCTTCCTAGTTCCACCATCCATGGCTCAGCCAGAGAAAGACAGTGGAGAAGAGGGCGGGCCCTGGGCTGGGCTTTTGGAATGTTTCCCATCGGTTCCAGGAAAAGTGTGAGCCAGAAAGACTCTTCCTCCATTAGCTCCTCCCACAGGAGAGGTGCAGACCCCCTTCCCCACACCTGCTTAGCTCTAAGCGGTTGCCTTAGAAGTGACTAGGGGTACCCAGGACACAAGAGGAACACCCCCCTCACCCCCACCACCAGCTGAGACCTCGTCCTTGGAGGTGGACAAAAGGAGCATGAAATGGTTGCAACAAAAATGAGGAAATGGGAAGGGGGCAGGAAAAGGTGCAGGGGATTCCGGAGAGAGAGCAGGCTCCACCCCCACTCCACCCCACATACCCACACACCCCTTCCACACGGCATCATCAGTCAAGACACAGAGGAGGCTTCAGAGACAGGTAAGGCCAGCATCAACAGGCCTGAAGCCCGGGACAGAGTCCCTGAAGAAGGGGGCAGGGGAGTCGGACAGGCAGAGCAAGCATGCTATCTAGGGTTACCAGGTCGGGAGCCTGACCAGGGTGAGCAGAAAGATGCTGCTCACATCCTGGCTAAGGGGTGGGGGTGACAGGGGTCAGAGGAGGTCAAGGAGAGAGCAGCACAGGTGAGTGGGACAGGCAGAGAGGAAGCAGGAGGCAGGCCAGAGGGTTGCAAGGGGCTGGGCAGCCCCCAGGTGGGGCCATCTGCCTTCACAGCCATGAGGAACAGGGCTGATACTAGCCTATCCAGTGTCTTTGTGTCTTTTTTTAAAGGTGCCTTTCCTCAAAGCACTTCTATTGGAAAACCGTCACTGATTTTGTTAGAAGACACTTTGACTGCCATTTGCAGAATAATTTTAATAATCAATATTCAAATATCCACTGTCTACGGCATACACACGCCACCCTTACATAGAGCACAGCTATCCACGCAGGCCTGGTTAGGAGATATCAGACAGGGCTCTGGCCTGGACACCAGGATGAGGCGGGACACAGAGGTGAAGGAGTCCTGGGTATGTCCAGGAATAGCCAGGAAGCAAAACCAAGAGCTGTGCTGCTAGGGGTCTGGGCTGTGGATCAGGGTCCAGGGAAGAGGCTGAGACCACAGCTGCTTTTCCATCTGTGGGGTCCACTACCCCAGTGCGTGGCTGCTCTGGCATTGAGTGTCCTCGTCAGGGCCCAGAGGTCCTGTCCCTGTAGGGAGGAGGGGGCTTCTCTACCCTCTTTCCTCTTGGCGAGGACCAAAGCCGGGCCAAGGGCGGCAGGGAGTGGGCGAGGCCAAGGGAGAGCTCACCTTCTGGGCGCCCGGGAAGGCGTGGCAGTGACATGAAACCCTAGGTCACATGGCCTTCCCATCCAGCCTTAGCGTGCCTACACATCTGCACAGAGAAGGAGAAGAGGTTGAGAGCAGAAAGTAGCAGCGTAGCACGCACAAACCCCAACAGCCATGGCGAACAGAGAGAGCGCGAGACGAGAGGAACAGAAGAGAGAGATGGGGAGATGGGCAGAGCCAGGAGCGGGAGGACAAAAGTACAGACAGACAGAGCAGGGCGGGGCGGGGCGCTCCCATCATGCACTTCAAGACAAGCCACTCCGACGCCATGCAGAGCACCTGGAGGCCCAGGGACCAAAGCCATGAAGCTTCATGGTCAGGGCGATGTGTGTCCTCTGGGGTCCTGCCTACAAAGGGGCGCTGGGGAAGGGACCTCGCTGCCCAAGCTAAGCCTGGTGATGAAAATGTTCAAGTCTTCAGCGCCTGCAGTGTGAATAGGGCCCTTACGCCTGATGCCCTTGTGTAGTGTGGAACCTTCACAACTGAACTTTAACCTCGGGCCTCCCCGAGCAAACGTGGGCCAGGACACTTTGAGGGGGCTCACAGCAGCCCACTCCTTTCCCTCCCTCCTCTCAGGGGCTGTGCTTATGTCCGGGAACACAGAGTGCATAGTGGTCCCAGGCAGGACACAGGAGAAAGCACGGGGCTCAAAGGGGGCTGCGGACTGAAGTGCCTTGTGGAAGGAAGCCCCGCACTGTCTACAACAGCTGGACCAGCAGGGGCTGCAGCCCACTCGCCTGGTGTGTCACACGCAGCCCTTCCAGGAGGTCCTGGAGCTCTTGCCCAATTTTTACAGTAACAGGAGAGGAAGACAAGGGAGCTAAGGTGCGGCAGGAGGGGAACCAAGCAAGAACAGCTACCTTGGAGCCAGGGCTAACTCTACCCACGAGACCGGACCATCGGACACCTGCCACAGGGGCTGGGTGGCCAGGAGGGGCAGGATGACGTGGCTGGGTCCAGCATGTGATGTGCTGGGCATGGATGGGGCAAGGGCCCCAGGTACCTTCTGGGCTCCAGAGAAGGCATGGTAGAAGCTGGACACATAAGTCATGATGGCTTTCTCATCTGGCCGCGCAGTTCCAACGATGTCTGTCAAAAAAAAATCTGGAGTTAAAGCCAGCAGGTAAGCACATGACACATCTCCCCAGGTGATGCGAAAAGTCACTGGCAGCACCAGGAAGTCCTCGTGCCAGAACGCCCAGCCCGAATCTAACCAGCATCCGGGTAGAGGAATGAGCGCAACAAGGCCCCGAGACCTTAACAAGTCAGCAGGCCCCAGCTGTGCTGCTGGCAGGAATAACAGAGGCCAAAGGGAGAAGGGCTGCAGATTAGAAAAGACACACAAACAGTAACAACCAAATACCACCCGCGAACCCTGTTTGCCTCCTGATTAAAAAAAAAAAAAGTCTTCTGCTGGGGATGTAGCTCAGTGGTAGATCACTTGCCCACTGTGCACAAGGTACTGGATTCCATTCCCAGCACCCTGCCCACAAAAAAAAAAAAGGCCTGGCACAGTGGGGCACACCTATAATTCTAGTACTTGGGAGGCTGAGACAAGAGGATTGCAAGTTTGAGGCCAGCCTCGGCAATTTAGGAAAACTCTAAGCAACTTACTAAGACCCTGTCTCAAAATAAAAAGGGCTGGAGGTGTATCTCAGAGGTAGAATGCCCCTGGGTTCAATCCCCAGTACCAAGAAATAAATAAATAAAGAGAAGATCAACATGAAACAATAAAACCTAGAAATCTATTTAATAAAAAGGAAAAGTTGAAAATCAACTCTCAAAGACATGTAATAAACAACTACGGAAATTTGATTATGAGCTGAGCAATAGACACATCGAGGGATTTGTCAATTTGCTAGATGTGAAAATTGTTGTATGGTTATATAAATAAATATCCATATGTTTAAGGTACGTATTCGAAGTAGGTAGTGGTGCAAAGATGTAATACTTGAGATTTGACAATATATTTCAACAAAGAAAACAAAAAAGGAAAATGTGTGACAAAATCTTAATAATCATCACAACTGGATGATGGATATATGAAAGTTCATTATACTGTTCTCTTTGCTTTCATATGTTTGAAATTTTTCCCGATGATTGTAAAACTTAAAATGCTACTGGTAGCCAGGCGTGGTGGCGCACGCTTGTAATCCCAGTACTTGGGAGGCTGAGACAGGAGGATCACAGTTTCACCGCCAGCCTCAGCAACTTAGTGAGGCCCTCTGCAACTTAGTGAGATCCTGTTTCAAAATAAAAAATTAAAAGGGTTGGGGGTGTAGCTTAGAGGTAGAATGCCCCCGAGTTCAATCCCCAGTACCACAAAATAAATTAATTAAATAAAATAAATTTTTTAAAAACAACTAGTGGTGGTCAGGGGGCCGAGGGGAAGGGCCAGTCCTGGACCCTCCACAGCCCTTTTCTGGCCCTTCAACATGAAGCCGGCACATTTCAAAAAAGGCATCCAAGCAAGTGGGTCCAAGGAGGGCCCAGAGGGAATGTGGCTCTGCTGTCTGGCTTCTCTCAAGGGACAAGAGCAGAGGAGGGGACAAGAAGACCCAGGCTGATCCCAGGGTCCCAGTCCATGGGCCCGATGCTTCCCTCCCCCCACTTCTGCCCACCCTGGCAGCGCTGCTGTGCGTGGGAAGGGGAGTAAAGCTGGTTTAGTGGCCAGCAAGTGCTGAGTTTCCAGCCATAGCACCACATGTGGTAAGAACCAAGGACCTGTCCCCCTCCAGGTGGCCTGGGGACACGCAGACCTCAGCACACTAAGGTGGCCTCCTCCTTCCCTGCCCTGCACGGGAGCCATTTCCTTTGGCTGGGATCTGCTGAGCAGGTGGGTCAGAGTTGGGATCCTCAGGGAGGTGGGAGGCGGGGGCAGGGCTCTCTGGCGCCCTCCGAAGGCAGGGAAAAGGGCGCATAGCTGGGCTTACAGACTTAGAAGGCTTAAAGAGCAAACACCCACCCGGCAGCCACAGCTGGGGCGTGGAGAGGATGTGGTGCTCTGCAAACTACAGACCACCCCCGAGCTTGGAGGGTTGGGACAGTGGGCCCTGCAGGGCACCTCTCAGCTAGGGGACCTCCACCCCAGACTGTGGGCAGGAGTTGGATCAAAAGCAAACACTCCACCCCAACTTTATACCCACCACCCATCTCAAGACAAAAGTGAGAGCTACCCCTCAAGCCACTGAGGCCAGAGCCGCCCAAAGGTGTGCGGTGTTCACCAGCACCTCTCCTCCAAGCCTCGGGGAACCACAGACACCCTGACAGGCGAGTGACCCCGCGCTCCTCCAGCGAGGCCCCACACCTTCTCCCTTTCTGCCACATGCTGCTCAGGCTCCTCCAGGCCACTAGGGGGCAGTTGGGGAAGAGCAAGAGGCCCCGAAGGAGATCACTGTTACCTTCGGCGTCCAGCATCTTGGGGATGTCCAGGTACTTCTCTGCCACGTCAAAGGCAGTGTTCAGGTTTGTGAGTGGATCGTCCTAGTGGGAGGAGAGGAGGAAGCAATGATAGAGCCATGACAAGCCACAGGCTACCCCAGCGGGGTGGTCACTGCCAGCCCCTCCCAGGCTCCATCCTCAGAGTGCACTTGGAAAAGGCTGGCCTTCCCCGCAGGCATCACTGGCTGGGGTTTAAAACATTCTTTCCCCTTCTAGTTTCAGTTTTTCTGTTAGAGAAATGCGGTGAAGAATACTGGCCAGCAGCCCAAGTCGAGGGAGGAAAGAATTGCCAGGAAATACATTCTGGAAGCAGGGTACCATCAATCCAGGCTTCTGGTTTCAACTCTGCCATCAGCAAGAGGGACTCCATGGGTAAGTGGCAGCTGCATTAGGAGATCTTATCTAAGGACTAGTCAGGAGTTGGAGCAGGAGCCCCTTTTATGTTCCTATTCCATGAAATCGTGGGGCTCCTTCAAACTGGCACAGATTTTTTTTTTTAAATATACTGGGGATTGAACCCAGGGGCCTTCTACCTCTGAGCTACACCTCCCCAGCCCTGTTTTGTTTTTTACTTTGAAATAGGGTATCACATCTACGGCCATACCACCCTGAACGCGCCCGATCTCGTCTGAAATAGGGTATCACTAAGTTACTTCATACTGGCCTCCAACCTGTGACCTTCCTGTTTCAGCCTCCCAAGTACCCTAGCCACAGCTTTTTGACTATTCTACCACTGAGATACACCCTAGCCCTGTTTTATTTTTATTTTGAAATAGGGTCTCACACCCATGATCCTATCTCAGATTCCCAAGTACTGGGATTACAAGCAAGCACCACCACTATGTCTGGCTTTTTTTTTTTTTTTTTTTTTTTTTTTTTTTTTTTTTTTTTTTTTTTTTTTTTTTTTTTTTTTTTTACTATTCTTGCCTCTGCTATTGTCTTTTCTTTTTTTTTTTCTTTCTTTTTTTTTGGTGGCACTGGTGATTGAACCCAGGGGCATTCATCTCTGAGCTATACCTCCAGTCCTATTTTTATTTTTTATTTTGAAACAGGGTCTCACTAAGTTGCTGAGGGCCTTGCTAAATTGTTAAGGCTGGCCCAAGTGCTGGGATTATAGGCTTGTGACACCATTCCTGGCTACAAGTATTTCTTTTCCTTTTTTTTTTTTTTTTTGTGGCACTGGGGATTGAACCCAGGGGCATTCTACCTCTGAGCTATACCTCCAGTCCTATTTTTAATTTTGAAACAAGGTCTCACTAAGTTGCTGAGGGCCTTGCTAAATTGTTAAGGCTGGCCCAAGTCCTGGGATTATAAGCTTGTGATACCATGCCTGGCTACAAGTATTTCTTTTCCTTTTTGGGGGGGGGGCCACTGGGGATTGAACCCAGGGGCATTCTACCTCCAAGCTACACCCCAGCCCTATTTTTTATTCTTTATTTTTGAAACAGGGTCTCACTAAGTTGCAGAGGGCCTCACTAAGTAGCTGAGGCTGGCCACAAACCCGGATCCTCCAGTCTCAGCCTCCCAAGCACTGGGATTTTTCTTTTCCATTTTTAAAAAATAATTTTAATGTGGGGGGTAACCAACTTGGTTGGTAACCTAAAAAAGCTAGCCAGCCTAGGACTCAGTTTCCCTGTTTGCTCAAGTGAGAATTACAAAGTAAGAAAGAAATAAATACATTCATGTGAGATGTTTTCAGGAGGAAATTGTTCAAAATAGAGCGGGTGGAGTCTCCAACAGCAGCCAGGATGATAACGCTGCCAAGCAGGGAAGGTCGTTTCTATGCAGTGCCTGGAGCAACGTCTGCCAGCGCACAGGCCCCAGGTGCACCCCGCCCCCGTGTGAGTCCCAGGGATCGCCAGGGGCCTTCCCAAGGCCAGTGCCAGAAGGAAGAGCTTCCCCACGGAAGCTCGGCTTCCATGCCTCCCATTCCTAAGGGCCAGTGGGCTCTGGCAACCTGTGTGTTCCATTCTTGGCCCAGGTCTGTGCTGGGATTTGCGCTGGAGTCCAGTGATGGAGCGAAGGGGAGAAGGGGAGGCAGACACAAGGCCAAACAGACACAGACAGGGACAGAGGCGGGGAGCACTGACCAGGTCCTGGACAAGCTCCATGGACGCTCACCTCCCAAAGGCCTGAGGCTCCAGGAGCCTCTGGAATGTGGAGGGGATTTCAGTCTCACTTCATGTGGCAGTGGGCCACAGCAGAGCACTTCCGGGCCACGCCACCCCAGCATGCCCACTCAGGGACACAAGGAGGCGTGCGCCTGTCACCAGGGAGCACTGGCTCAACGGGAAGGAGGTGGTATTTTTGAGGATGCCTTCAAAAGAAAAAGCCACTGCCTCTGGGATTTGCCACGCTGGCCCTGTTCATTTGGCCACACAGCTTCCGGGCAGTCGGGGGTTCTCAAAGGGATTTTCTCTCCCTTGTGAAGTCTCTGAGCTCGTGGGCTGGGATCTCCCTTCTTCCCGAGACGTTAGCTTGGGAAAGGCTGTCCCTGCTGTCCACACAGACATGGACACGGCCCCACATGGGGCCAGCCCGTGGGCTCCTCGCCCTCAGCAGAGGGGCCCTTCCAGGTGGGCAGAGGCCCTGCCCCTTAAGCTCTGGGAGACTGGAGGGAGGAATCTCTTCCTTTCTTCCCTCACAAATCCTTTCTGGTAGCTTGCTCACTGACACCCTAAAACGGAGGGCCTTCCTCTACCATGCATTTCCCAGGCAACCCCAAGCCTTACCTGGCTGCTGGCTAGCAAGAGGCAACACCTGGGGCACAGGAAAGGTAGGAACTTTACTGAACCCTGTGCCCTCCAGGTATTAAGGTGAAGAGGAGAAACGCAAGGCCGTCACTCCTAGAAGCCCCCTTGCCAAGAGATTGGAGCGGGTGACATTCCAACTCCAATTCCAGTCCAGACCACCAGCCAGAGCCTGGGGAGGGCCCCAAAAGTGGCCTTTCCCAAGATGCTCATGACCTGTGGCCTCCTGGCCCTAGGATGAGCTAAGAGGTAGATGGTGAGTACTGTCACTGAGGTCTAAGACAGGCCTCACCAAGTGACACCCAGAGCCACCATGAGGCTAGAAACAGCCCCCACCTCCTCATCACCCCCTCAACCCATAAGAAAGTCACCCAACAGCTTCATGCCAGGAACACAAAAGAATCCAAGCAGCATCAAAGGCAACCAGGCCACGGGCAGCTGGCCAGCAGGGCCATGCCACAGGTCAGGGCCGAGGCTGGCACACATGTCTCTTAGGAGACAAGTCATTTCTCCACTGTACAAAACCCTGAGTCATGAAGGGAGAAGGGCCATTAGCGCCCTGTCACTCCAAGGACACTGCTGCCCCAGTTCTGGTGGTTTCCCTGGTGGGCTGCATGTGTGTGCAAACAGACAGGCCATGCACTCTCAGTAATGAAGTAGTCCTGACAGGGAAGGGGGTTTCTGCTCACTGCAGATGGGGCTCGCTCTGGCTAGTCTATGAGGCCAGTACCCCTCAGAGCAGGGCCCTGTCCTGCCCTCCCCCAGCCTGCCCCACCTGCCGGGAGTTGGTGGCACAAGGTCAGGAGAGCACAGTACCTTTCGCAGCTTCCCATAGTCAATCAGCTCAGGCCGGTGTCGGTGGATCAAGGCACAGAAGCCGAGGCCGTCCTTCCAGCTGCCGGGGAGAGAAGGTGGGGCGAGCTGGTGAGTGAGAGGGGCTAAGCACCAGCCAAGGGCTAAGAACCCAGCGGAGCCTCCTTTATTCAAGATGAAACGTAAACCTTTGGAGCAGTTGTTAGGAGAAGACAGGGTAGAAAGGGATAGTTCTTCCTGCCACAATCCCAGGCACTTGGGGGTCAAGCTTTGTGGGGAACTGACAAATGGAGATACACCTGCCATGTCCGCCCATCCCCCACCATGGTCCATGGGCCTGGTCTGCTGGTCTAGAGCCCCAGGCTGGGATTTCCTGGACATTCCCCTTGGGGATCTTCCCAGTAACATAAACATCCACCGATGGTGTGTCAGGCGGTGCCCATGTCCAAGACACTACACAGAGGGGGAAGGGAATTCAAAAGGACAGCAATTCCCCTTTCCCAGAAAAACAACTTTCTCCCCGGGACAAGGGCTGTTGTAGAGCAGAGGCTGCCCAGCCCAGGGGGCCTGTGCATTCCTGAAGGAAACAGCCCCGCTTCTGCAGGAGTCGGGCCCAGCACCCACCTGATATGGAAGTTCTGGATGTTGACGTTCTTGTAAGGGGCTGTCTTCCTCTGACACCACAAGAGCAGCCCTTCCTTGGCCGAGGTCTCTGTGGGAAGGAGGACAAGTGGAGGGGTCAGTAGGCTGATCCAGGGAGGAAGGGGCACAGGCTCCTGGAGGCCTGCCATGACCTCTAGACTCCAACCCTGCTGCTACCAGGAGGGAAGATGCCTGGCCATCATGTCTCTTCCTTGACAGAGGATGGGAAATTATTTGAAAAACAGAAAAGCAAGCTGGGAAGAAAGGTAGATACAAAATACACCGAAAGCAGCCTTTCAGACTATCACAGTTACCTCCCCCACTCCCTTCTAGTCAAAAAAATGGTGGTGATACACATTAAGGCAGCAGCCTATGTCAGGAGCCACTCTGGGGCGGCCTTTGGTTAGTCTGAGCAATCTAAATAACCAAGAGCCTCCAGACAGGATCGTGCCTTCTGCAGAGTGGGAGGAAAGCAGGAGATTCCTACCCAGGTGCTACTGTCATCTAAAAAATAAGGCTTCAGAGCCAGGAATGGTGTTACACACCTGTAATCCTAGTACTTGGGACGAGACAGGAGGATCGCAGGTTCGAGGCCAGCCTTAACAACTTAGTGGGGTCCTCAGCAACTTAGAGAGACCCTGTTTTAAAATAAAAAATAAGCCGGGCGTGGTGGCGCACGCTTGTAATCCCAGTACTTTGGGAGGCGGAGACCGGAGGATCCGGGTTCGCGGCCAGCCTCAGCTCTCTCTCTCTCTCTCTCTCTCCCTGTCTCTCTCTCTCTCTCTCTCTCTCTCTCTACTTAGTGAGGCCCTCCGCAACTTGGTGAGACCCGGTTTCAAAATAAAGTATAAAAAATAGGGCCGGGGGTGTAGTTCGGAGGTAGAACGCCTCTGGGTTCAATCCCCGGTACCACACAAAAAAAAAATAAAATAAAATAAAAATAAGGCTGGGGGTGTAGTTCAGAGGTAGAGTGCCCCTGGTTCAATTCCCAGTATCAAAAAAATAACCCAAAAAAGACAATTTAATTGAAGCTAACAAGAAGCCCACCCAAAAGAATAAAAAGCATCAAGAAGTCTATTAGAAAAAAGGATTTACAGCTGGGTGTGGTGGCACATGCTTCTAATCCCAGTACTTGGGAGGCTGAGACAGGAGGATCACAGGTTCGCAGTCCAGCCTCAGCTACTTAGTAAGGCCCTCCACAACTTAGTGAGACCCTATCTCAAATAAAAAAATAGGGCTGGGGGTGTAGCTCGTTGGTAGAATGCCCCTGGGTTCAATCCCCAGTACCACACACACACACAAAAAGGATTTACATCCATTATCACTAACATATACCCTATCCAACCATTTCAACCACTCTAGCCTTATTCATATCTTATTCAAACCAAAGTGTCAAACCAAGATCTTCATTTCACCCACATTGCTTTCATTAAGAAATTTCTTTGAATAGAAATGTTTAATAATCCCAGTACGTGGGAGGCGGAGACCGGAGGATCCGGATTCGCGGCCAGCCTCAACGACTTAGTGAGGCCCTCAGCAACTTCGCAAGACCCGGTTTCAAAATAAAGTATAAAAAATAGGGCAGGGGGTGTAGCTTGGAGGTAGAACGCCCCCCTGTGTTCAATCCCTGGTACCGCAAAAAAAAAAATGTTTAAGATTTTTATGCCATTAAAATGAGTTTAAAACATCTTAGAAATATCTCCATCTCATCTTTAAAACTTTGTGTTTTTTGTGTGTGCATGACAATACACAAATATTGCAAAAATAAATACATGTCTATCAGACACAGAGCTAAAAAGGTGCTGGAATGTGGAATCAAGTTTAGAGAGGTCACAGCCCCAGATCATGATGGCTCCTGCAGATCTGAGAAGTGGCCACTAGAGGGTGCTGTGGGAACAAAATGGAGAACCTGGATCCAGTTCCCCCTACCCTACACCCTCCTGGTTCCCCATCCTTTCCCACCCAAGGGCCAGGTGGGGCTTCCAATACACTTCCCCCCCCCCCCCCCCGGTAGCCTTGGGCTTTCCAAAGTGGGAAGTTTCTGGAGCCAACAGGCCTATAGGTCGCTTATTGTAATCTTTCTATTTGATGTAGATGCTTACTACTATCAACTTTCCTCTTAATACTTCTTGTGCTGCATCCCACAAGTTTTGGCCCAACACATCTATAGGAACCAGCATCCCAAGTTGTTCTTACTTCTCTACACCATCTAGGAGAGAGGGCAGATGCCCAGAAACAGGTCTAAAGCCCAGGACAGGGCCTGTGACCCAGCATCATTGCAGGGGGCGAGGGAGCTCTCCTGGCTGAGCCCAGGGAGAAGACAGGATGGAGAAGTCAGGGGAGAGGTGAGGCAGGAACCCACCTTCCACAGAGATGTCCTGGATGGCGAAGCGAAGGATGATGGTCCAGATCATGCCCAGGGTCATTTTCACGTTCCCATCCACAATTTCTACAGAAAGAGCAACAGGACATGTTAGAATGGTGGCAGCAGGACAATTCACATTCCTGGTGCCCCCACGTCACTCCAGGCACCATGTTAAGAATCAAAGACCACAGAGCCCCTCTTTTCAAGGGAAAGAGGAAGTTTTAATTTATTTTTATTTGCTTCTGGGATTTGAACCCAGGGCCTCTCACATACTAAGCCTATGCTCTACTTCTGACCTATACCCCAGCCTCTAATATGATGGTATCCCCCCCCATACTGAGGGATGAACCCAGGGTATCCTACCTTCAAGCTATACCCCCAGCCCTTTATTTTTTGTTTTGAAACAGGGTCTTGCTAAGTTACTGAGGCTAGTCTCAAACCTGTGATCCTCCAGTCTCATCCTTCCAAGTACCAGGATTATAGGTGTGAGCCACTGCGCCTGGCCTAATAGGAGGCTTTTAAAAGTTAATGCAAGGGCCAGTGTTTTAGCCCAGTGGAAGAGCACTTTCCTAGTATGCACAAAGCCCTGGGTTCCATCCCCAGCACCACCCCTCCCCCCAAAAAAGTAGTGCAATCAACCACTATAGGTACCAAGAAAGAAGTCTATTTGGGGCACAACAAAGGTATAAGCGATTCTACTAGGAGATAGTGGGTGCCTCGGGGAAGACCACAGGGAAGAAGGGCTGATAAGGGTTCCTTTTAAGTCATCACAGATGTTCTGGCCCCTCCGTGAGCTGGGGAGTCTCTGGGCAATCGCACCTCTCAAAATAGCTGTGCACACACAGAAAGCCAGTACAACCAACAGAAAGTCACAAATGTGACATGGTTTTGTAAACTGCCATCTTGAATAATCTACTGACTCAAAAATCAACCTCATAATGCCATTAGTTGGGTATCAAAGCAGATTTTTAAAATCAAACAACAGCTTTAAGATCACAACTCAGACATAATCTGCTATATTTAGTCTATGCAACACTTTTCTAGACTTTTAAATGCTATAAATTCTATTAAGTTCTTTCTTTCTCTCCTTCCTAGGCCTAGAGCCAGGGCGTACAAACATGAATAAGCCCCATCTTTAAGAAGCTTAAACATGGCGCTCTTTACGGTCTTGATGACTGACCAGGTGTCACTCAGAGGCAGGCTCCTTGCTTTTACCTGTTTGTAGACGAGGGGACAGTAACCTAGCCCACAGCAAGGTAGTCTCAGTTAAGAGGGAGGTACCCAAGGAATATTTTATTTTTTGCCTCCTGCGACACGAGTTTTAGGAGGGACCTGATAGAACCACGAGAAGAGACCTGTTCCAGCAAGTCCCAATTTCCTTTGCCCATGTCCACTAGGGTTTGTGTTTCGCAAACTCCTTAGAGTAGATTCCCATTAAGAAAGCTGTACTCTAAGATCTTAGCCCCTTCCTCAAGGACAAGGGTAAATCTACAAGCTGCTCTGTTACCACCAAGATACAGAGCACGGAGCAATGTCCGGCCACAGCTGGTCCAGGGGCCTGCAGCCTGCTGGGTCTGCATCAGGGCACTGGGCAAAGGAAGAAGAGTGTCCACTTGGGCCATGGAATAGGAAGTAACTCTTCCTGCTAACAGAGCCCCAGACACCAGGGGGGCACAGAACCCCATCCAAAGGCTTGGGTTAGAAAGGCAGAGAGAGCTAAAGTAGGGTGCAATCGTTTTTATTAACAAGTAACACAGACAGCTGGTGCTTTGCAGGGCATGCCAGAAGGAGGCACAATCATCCATGCAAAATCAGTTCATAGCAGGGCGTGGTGGTGCACACCTGTCATCCTAGTACTTGGGAGGCAGAGACAGGAGGATCACAGGTTCAAAGCCAGCCTCAGCAACTTAGTGAGACCCTGTTTTAAAATAAAAAATAAAAAGGATGGGGTGTGGCTCAGAGGCAGAATGCCCCTGGGTTTAATCACTAGTACCAAAACAAACAAAAAAAAGTTCATAAAGCTTTGATATTTTTAAAAGTATACTTTAAGCTGGGTGCCATGGCACACACCTGTAATTCCAGCTACTCAGGAGGCTGAAGCAGGTGGATCCCAAGTTTAAGGCCAGCCTGGGCAACATAGTGAAGCCCTGTCTCAAAATAAAAAACAAAAACAAAAAGGGGTACAGCTTAAAGGTTCAATCCCCCTGCCCCCCCTGCACAAATCCAACTTTCAATGGTTTAACATCTATAACATTTAAAGATAAACTGATATGATAAGAAAAGAAGTCTAAACTCTCAATAGATAAATAAAAACTTGAAGAGACACATCACGAAACAAGAAATATAAATAACCAATTCATAAGAATGCCCAATCTCACTTGGCATCAAAGAAATAAAATATCATTTTCCCAACTATCAAATTAGCAAAGTTCAAAAACAAGCTTAAAAAAGAGATGCACACCTCAATGCTAACAAGTCTATCATGCTGCAGCTAATGTGCAAATTGGCTTTAAAAAAAAAAAACACTTGCTGAGAAATAATTTGGCAAGAGGAAGCGAGCATCTTAATGTTGTTCAGCTTTTTGACAGTGAAATCCTATCTCTAGGAATCTATCCCTGACCAATGACCTGAAATGCAGAGCAAGGTTCCATTTAAACATGCTTGCTCTTTGGCTATTTATCACAGCCTCAAACTGGAAACCGTGTGATTGTACAAAGAGTGACTGCGCAAATCCCCAGGGCCCCCTCTGCTCAAAAGCCTGTGGCTTTGCTCAGCACAGCCCCTCTCGGGCCCCCCGTCCGCCCAGGCCGGCCCCTGTCCCTGCATCTCCAATCAGCTTGTCCCTGAAGTCACCAACACCTCTTCCGACCACCCATTTGACCCCCTCTTTTATTTTTCTCCATCTGGCATATGTATGTGTAATTTTTCTCTCTCCCTTCTAGAAGGTAAGTTCCATGAGGTTCGTGATATTTTTCTGTTTTGCGTCACTACTTAGAGTCCAGCACAGTGCCTGGCACTGAGAAATCCTTGTTAGTGTAATAATGGTTTGGATTTAGAATGGCCCCTGGCCCTCGTGGAAATAAGGTAGCAATGTTGGGAGTGGGGCTTGGTTGCTAGAGGGGTCCCTGGGGGTGTGGCCTTGGGGACTATATATGGTTCTCTCCTCCCCTTGTTCACTCTCTCTACTTCTGGCCTCTGTGATGTGAGAGCAAAGCCTTGCGCTCTCCCTTTCCACTTCCTGCCGCTATGCTCTCAGCTCTGCACACCCGCCTCACATGGACTAAACCTCTAAATCTCCAAAACCTGTGAGCAAATAAACCTTCCCTCCTCTAAGCTGTGTGTGGTCAGGCTTATTGGATACAGTAATGAGAATGTTGACTGGGACAATTAGCATTTGTTGAATGAATGAATGAATGAATGTTGGTGGTTACTACCACATGGAGTGAGCAGAGGGTGCACAGGCCTGCCACACCCCCCAGCACAGTGGGGCTCAGTCTCTCCCGGGGCAGGGCCCAGGTGTGGAACGGAGCACAGCTGTGCACAGATAGATTAAAACAGGCATGCAACATGGCATTCATGAGTTTTTAATGACTTGGAAAAATCTTTATAATGAAATTTTATGGAGAGCATTTCAAATACAAGGAAAAATCTTTTTTCAAGCTTAGAAAAAAATGGCGAGCTTGCAGCTCAACATTCTGCAGCGCTGGCTCCTGCGCCCTGAGCTCTCCTCCCCTCTGCTCCACTCTGAAGGCAAAGCCTCAGCCCGCTGGCCTAGAGCTTCAGGCCTGCAGAGCTGCCCTCCCGGCCCTCCCAACGCTAGTGGAGGCAGGCAGCTTCTGTTTTGAGTCTTAATTATTCTGCTCCTCCTCCAGGGCCCCTCGGGGATTTTTGCTCACTGAATTCTCATTCATACCAAAGAAGCAGTTTCACTCCAGAAAACAAGAAGCACCAGGAATGAGCAAAGAGAGTGAGGCAGGTTCAATTAAAGCCCCTGCACCACCTGGCCCAGTTCCCACCTGACTTGGGCCCCATCAGAGTAACAGAGTAACCCTCCGCTCCCCAAAGGCTCTCCTGCCCACCTCTGTGTGTGCGCGCAGGCACACACACAGACACACACACACACGCGCGCGCGCGCGCGCGCCATGGTAGATCCTTTTCCCAGGCCCCTCTGTTTGCAGCAGGGACAGGGAGCTTTTTGTCAGGGGGCTGTTTGGAAGGCTGGGCCCAACACAGTTCCAAGGCCACAACCAGGTGCCGTAGGAAAAAACCTGTAATCCAGTACTTGGGAGACTGAGACAGGAGGATCACAGGTTCAAGGCCAGCCTCAACAATGTCTATTCCAGGTGCGGGAAGAACCAGTGACATGCGTCTTCTATTCCTGGTCTAGAGGGAGCTACAGAGCTGCTCACATCCGGCTTGCTGGGAACCTGTTTCTCCTTCTCCCACTCCAGGGACACAGTATCTGCCCATGCTCAGGGAACAGAATGAAGGACGCTGCAGAAACCTCCATGATGGAAACTAGAATCGCAGGGGCTACTACCTCCCAGACCAATGCTTTGGCTCCTGGACCCACTGCCCCCTCTATCCTGACAGATGCCAAATCATGGAGACCACTCTCAGACTCTTAGAACCAGACCGTTAAACCTTCCCTGCCCAAAGATCTTCTTTTGTGTGTGCGTGTGATACTATGAATTGAACCCAGAAGCATTCTACCTCTGAGCTATACACCCCCAGCCCTTTTTAAATTTTTTGTTTTGAAACAGGGTCTCACTAGGTTGCTGAGAGTCTCTCTATGTTGCTGAGGTTATCCTCAAACCTGCAATCCTCCTGTCTCAGCCTCCCAAGTACTGGGATTATAGGTGTGCACCACCACCCCTGGCTTTGCTCAAACATCTTAAAATAAAAAATCCTTCTCTGTCTCCCCCCTCCATTAAACTCCAGACATTCACCCAGTCTTAACCCCATGAAGTCTAGACATTCTAGGACCAAGTATGGTAAAAGATATCCCAGGATCTATTCTAACCCCTGTGTGAAGAATGGCAGTGCTCCGCCTCCAGTCTCCATCAGGACACACTCAGGGACAGGGACCCAATAGCCTTGCCGCAGTGGTTCTATTCCCTAAGGCTCGGCAGGTTGTCCAGAATGGACCTACCCACAGGGCCTCATTCCAGGCCTGGTTCTGCCTTGGAGTCAGCCAGAGCATCTAGTCCTTGCACTGCCCGATAATTCTTCAAATACTGGCTGACCCTCTCCCGTCCCCACGCACAGCCTTCAGCAGCCCCGGATGCTTCTCCATCAGGGTAGCCAGCAACATCCCCACACTGCCCCCAGGAGAGCTCATTCCAGGTGATCCAAGCCACAGCCTTTTACTTCATAATCTATGGTAATGAACTTCATTTCATTAAAAACTAAAACCCATGGGGCGACTCATCTAATTTCCTGCCCTGGCAGAACAGCCATTCCAGCATGATCCTCAACATGAATTGGGGTAAATCATTTCAAACTAGGAAGCCTGGGCTAAACGCACTAGCTCCCTAGGGAAGGGAGATGATAAGGAATATCTTGCGTTAGGCCTGTATTAAAAGAACTGGAGGAGCCAGGTGTGGTGGTGCACACCTGTAATCCCAGTGCTTGGGAAGCTGAGACAGGAGGATCGCAGGTTCAAGAACAGCCTCAGCAGTTTAGTGAGACCCTCAGCAATTTAGAGAGATTCTGTTTCAAAATAAAAATAAAAGCTGGGCGTGGTGGTGCACGTTGGTAATCCCAGTACTTGAGAGGCTGAGACAGGAGGATCGCAGGTTCGAGATCAGCCTCAGAAGCTTAGTAGTAATGGAGTGGGGGGGGGGGTGCGACAGAGAAGGATTTTTTATCTTAAAATCTTTGGGCAAAGCTGAGTTCAATCCCCAGTACCACAAAAATAAATAAATAAATAAATAAATAAATAAATAAATAAATAAGTGAGTAAATGGGATGGGGGTGTAGCTCAGGGTTGAATGCCCGAGTTCAATCTCCAGTTGCGTGCACGCGCACACACATACACATACACACACACACACACACACACACACACACACACACACACGACCTGGAGCACCAAGGCGGGCCAGGGGAAGGGACTTCCGCAGCACAGGAGAGGCAGTGAGACTGGAGTCCAGCTAGGGCATGTCTCAGCTCCTCGCCCCTGCTGGCTGCACCTGCCATTTCATTACTGAGGCAAATCAGATGCACAGGTTTGGTCCTGGGCCCCACAGGGACTTAGTGATGCCCAACAGTGATGGAATGTGTTAGACCTCAGAGCCCGCCTGCCCGCCTGGGTTTAACCCAGCTCCACCAGACAAGCTGTCTGGGTCAGAGCCTGGGCTCAACTGACTACACTCTTCTCCTCTAGCAACTTTTCTGAGCCTCTGTTTCCTTAACTGTAAAATGTGGCTGGCCGTGCCCATCATACAAGCTCCATGATGGTAGGAGATAATCCACAGGAAGCACCCGCCTGGCCAGGCGTAGGTACTGCTAAGTGCTGTTCTCTTCTACCACCCCCTTCTGCCCCCTTCCCTTTGGCACTCTTTAAAAAAATTTTTTTCCAATTAATTGCCAATTTTTCCTCTCTAAAAATCTGGATTTCTGGCTTCTTTTGAAAAAATCAGAAGATCCTGCAGTGCTGGACCTGTGTTCCCACACGGCAACAACTGGTTAGATCTTAGTGGTGTCTGCCCTGCTGAACAGGACAAGTTCTCTCCAGTTCACCAAAGTCCCCACCCATCCCTACAGCTCACCCCAGCCCGCCTCACACATCCTCTACCTCTCTGCCCTGGTGGGCATCTCAACTGGCACCAGATCACTGAGTGGCATTTTTCTTGGCTTCTCACATCTGGTTAGCTAGAACAATTTCTGCCAAGTATTTCTTCCTCCCTAATACAGTTGACTGTTCCTCTCTCCTTATTAAATGATAGAGAATATTTTCCCAATCACAAAGTAAAGTACTTTGTTATGTGTACATGCTTTGAACATTTATTGAATATCTACTGTGTGCATCATGGCGCTAGGAGCCAGGACCCCAGGATGCAGAAGATGTGGCCTCTGTCCTCGAGGAGCTCACAGCGACAGGGGTGCTGGCATCCACATGGCACGGCCCGCGGCCGCCTCAAGCGCTGGCCCAAATGCCAGTTAAGGCAGGGGTAGGCAAGCGCTTTCTGTAAAGGGCCTGATAGGAAATATTTTTGCCCTGCTGGCCATACGGTCTCTGTAGCAACTACTGAACTCTGCCATTGTGGCCTGAAAGCGGCCACAGATGACACATAAGCAAGCAGCGTGGCTGTGTGCCAGTGTTTACAAAGCCGTGTCAGCCGGACCTGGCCCCACGCGCTGCAGCCTGCTGGCCCGACTTAAAGCTTCTCAACGTGATGTGTCAGCACAAAACCCCTCAATTTCCAGAAGACAGGGGACTCTACACCTCATCCAGAGGAGAGATCGCGCCTGTGGATTCACCAGGACAAGACCAACACCCTGTCCAAGGACAGGCCGCTCTTGGGGGTGGAGGGCATTTTTCTGGTGCCAGGCAGAGAGTTCTGGCTTGGCCACTTCTTGAGGATGTGGCCTTGAGCAAGTAACGTAATCTCTTAAGCATGCTTTCTCATGGTACAATGGGGATATAATCCTTATAGGGTCACTATGAGGATTCAATGGACTGCTGGCTAAAGGGCGTTGACAGAATTCTGGCTCAGTACTAACAGCTGCGACTATATCCTGAATGAATGAATGAATGAATGAATGAATGAACGAATGAATGAATGAACAAATGAATGAGTGAATAAATAAATAAATGAGAATGTCATATCCATCTTTAGATCTCTGGCATCATGTAGCTGTTGCCTAATAAATACTTGCTGGGTCCTTGGGTCACATTACTGAAAAGGCCTGGTAAGAATACTTTTTTTTTTTTGATACTGGGGATTGAACCCAGGGTCATTCGAGCTACACCCTCAGCCCTTTTTGTTTTTTATTTTGAAATGGTCTTGCTAAATTGTTGAGGGCCTTGCCAAGTTCCTAAGGCTGGCCTCGAACCTGTTATTCTCCTGTCTCGGCCTCCCAAGTACTGGGATTACAGGTATGCGCCACCGAGCCCAAATGGTTAGAATATTGTAACTGCCCTGACCTACCCCAAATCCCACAGAGCCACCACAGTACACACCAGAGAGCATGCCACCTCCTTTCAGTTATTAAGGACATTTTTTTTTTCAAAAACTGATGGGAAAAGAGCCAAGAAGCCACACTGCAGGGAAATGCTATTTAAAATGTGGCTTTGGGAACAGCAGTCTCCCAGGGTCATGGAGCCTCAGGGGTCCCCCACCATCCTCCCAACTGCAGCGTGCTCCCAGGCAGCAAAGTACAGCACGGCCTGTGGATGAGGGAGGCGGTGCTCACTGGAGCAGGACTCCAGGGCACAGGACCTGGTAGGGTGGGGGAGGGGAGGGGTGAGTCCTTGGTGGGGGGAGGGCAGGGAGCTGAGACAGGAAGACTCCTAGGCTGACCAAATGAAGTTGCTGGGGGACCCATTCCCAATTGTCCCAAGTGACATGTGGAAACCAGGGTGCAGGGGACACCAGGACCCCGGAGCAGCGGTGGCGGGCCTCACTCACCTTCGGCGCCGATGGACACCAGTTTGACCCCTTTGCTGGCTATGAAGTCCAGGGCCTTGTTGACATTGGAGATCTTGTGCACCCGCATCTTGCCTCTCTCGGGCTTGGCCAAACGCTCGCCTGATTGGGTCAAGAGGGAAGAAAAGGGAGGTGAGATGCAATTACCTGGAGCCAGGGCTACTCAACACCCTCGACCCAAGGTGAGTCAGAGCTAGGAAATGTGTGTGCGCATGCGCCTCTCAGGCACTGGCGACTGCCCAGGAGGGATGAGAGGAGACTCCACTGCCTCTGCTCTCTTCCACCTCTCAGATCAAAACCTGTGTACATCCACTCAACTTTTTTTTTTTTGGTACTGGGGATTGAACCAGGGACATTCTACCTCCAAGCTACACCCCTAGCTCATTTTGTTTTGTTTTGTGGTGCTGGGAATTGAAACTAAGAACATTCTACCTCTGAGCTACACTCTCAGACCTTTTTATTTTTTTTGTTTTGAAACTGGGTCTTGCTAGGTTGCTGAGGATCTTGCTAAATTGTGGAGGCTGGCCTACAATCTGTGATCCTCTTGTCTCACCCTCCCAAGTACTGGGATTACAGGCGTGCACCACCAACCTTGCTCAACATCTTTTTATTAAGCCCCTAATATACACAAGCAATTGGGGAGAGTGCTGGGAATATGGGGGTGAGCAAAAGAGCTTCTTGCCTTTAGGTAGTTATAGTCCAGTAGGAGAGACAGGCCTTAAAGAAAGAAACACAAATAAATACATACAATGGACAAATGCCAAGGACCAATAGCGGAGGAGGGGGAGAAGCTGAGGGCTGGGCAGGGAAGGCCTGAGTCTTGCGGCCAGGCAAACACTGCCAGGAATGGCAAGCAAAGCAGAAGGAACTGCATGTGCAAAGGCCCTGAACTCCTGGGCTGTTTTACCCAGGGAGGGAGGTGTGGGTCATACTAGAGTGTTTAGAAAAAGTCCCCTGGCGTAGCATGTCCCTCCCCACGTGAGAACCACTGTCGTCCTCTTACACTGCCTCCCTGTGATCACACACTGGTTCCAAGTCAACCTCCACACGGAAGCTTCTGCTGCTCGGGCTTCTGAATGGGGAACAGGGTAGAGGAGCCGGTTCTTCAGACACCCCACAAAGAGCACCTCAATCCCAGGACAGATGGTGTCCAGGGCCCCCCAACAGGATGTGGAAGCTGGAAGCACCACCCATGGCCATATCTAGGGAAGGAGTACATGGCTTTCAGCATCCTAAGGGGTCAAGGACCCCAAAGGCTGAGTTCACTATCCTACAGCCTGAAACCCAGGCCCCTGCACCTGCCACGGCCTCCAGCCCAGCGCGGCAGCGGCCTGGCTAAGAGGGCGCAGGGGCTGGCAGCTGTGACCCTGGACCGGCCTGCCCTGTCAGCACAGACTTCCTGCTGAGGAGTGACTAGGCTGGCGGCTCCCAGGAGAACAGGGCTGCTGCCCAGCAAAGTCCTTGCCATCACCTGCTGGCGAAGGTGACACAGGGGCCTCCTCCCCACAGTGTGTCCTGCCCCAGGGAGGCTGCTCCCACTGACACCCCAGCCCTGGGGTCCTGCCACGCCTGAGCCCCCAGCCACTCATGGCTGTGCACCCCAGAGGGAACCCTGAGGAGAGTGGAGGAGGCCGGGGTTAAACGTGGGAGGGCGGGAAAGGCCTCCTAGGCCCAGGCCAACAGTTCTCCGACTTCAGTCAGCACAGTCACCTGGGGAGCTTGCTGCTCGATGTCCAGCCCCTGCCTCCAGGGTGCGATTTAGGAGGTCTGGGCTGGGGTCCATCCGGGCACCTGCATTTTAGCAAGCAGCTCTGCCGGTTCTGGTGTGGGCAATCCAGGGACCACCCTTTGAGAGCCTTCACAGGCAGCATCCCCCTTCCTTATCCTCATCCCTGGCAGCCAAAGCTCAGGATGAAAAGACAACGTGTCACTAAACCAGACCACCCCCAGCCCCAGGAGAGACACACATGCTTCACAGAGCCTGCAGGCACCCGGGGGCACAGGCCAGACCTGTTCGGTGATATGACGGGGGACGTGCACCCAAGCCCGGCTCTGGGCATCCTAATATTTCTGGGGTCACCTGCCATAGATAGTTCTAAGCGCCTGGGACACAGAGATGAGACAGCGCTTGCCCCAAAGAGCTCAGCATGGAATGAGGAAGACAGTGAGTGAGCCCGAAACAATTAGACCACGTGGTAAGAGACTTGATGGAGGAACTGATGGGCTGTTGTAAGTGATGGGGGGTGGCTGGCAAGTCAGACTCTGGGGGAAAGACATCAGGAAAGCCTTCCTGGAGGAAACCCCAGGCTGAGCTGTGAAATAAAGAGTAATGCCAGGTGGGCTGGTTGGTTTTCAGCTGGGGATTATGATAGGAGATAGGAAAGGACATTCAAAACAGCAGAACAGCACAGCATGGTGGTTCCTTAAGAATTAACATATGATCCAGCAATTCTATCTCTGGGCACCTAACCAAAAGAGTTGAATGCGGGGACTCAAAAAAAAATCTTTATTTCTATGCGCAGGTCCATAGCAGCTGGAGAATGTTGGGGGAGGATCCTTCACAGAATCCCAAAGGCAGAAACGACCCAAGGGTCCACCAGCAGACAAATAAACAAAAAGTGGTAAGACATCCAAGAGAATATTATTCAGCCTTAAACAAGAAGGAAATTCTGGCACATGCTACGACATGAGTGAAGCTTAAGGGCATTACACTCAGCGACGTAAGCCAGCCAAATACTGTGTGACTCCACTTGTCTGAGACACCCAGGGTAGTAGAACTCAGAGACAGACAGGGGAACAGTGGTTGCCAGGGGCTGGGGGGAGGGGAGAACGGGGAGCTTATATTTAATGGGGACAGAGTTTCTGTCTGGGGCAATGAAAAGGCTCTGGAGTGGATGGTGGTGATGGCTGCACAACAGTGTGAGTGGACTTAATGCCAATGAATACTAAACACACTTAAAAATGGCTGAAATGGTAAAGTTTATGTTATGTATATTTACACACACACACACACACACACACACACACACACACACACACACACCAAAAGCACCACACCACACACAGGTTTTATCTGAAAAGAAAGTATAAAAAAACAAAGGATGGGGGAAGGAAGAGAGCAAGAAAGAAAGGGAGGAAGGGAAAGAGAAAGAAAGCGCAGGCCCTCAGACTTACACACAAAGGCTCAGGAAGTAGGAGCCTGTCACGGGGAGTGGCTGCATGGGCCTGAGCTCTGCTACCTTTTTGGGAAGAGTTCTCTGGAAATGAAGCAGGTGCCAGCTGCCGAAGGATGCAGCAAGCTATGCTGAGGAATGTGGCCTCGGGCTCGCAGCCCTGGGGAGGCACCGAAGGCTGTAGAACAGGGAACGGCGTGACCATATTTGGGCTGCAGCTGCGGAGCAGGGGACGGACTGCAGGGAGCAGAGGAGGGGGCCTGAGGCCTGCTGCCACAGGCCCACACTGACACCACAGTGTCCGGCTAAACGTAGACTTGTGAAGGAGACAGATGACTGGACTGTGAACACCCAGTAGGAAAGAAGGCTTCCCAGAGTGGGCTGAGAGCAAGCCGAACACGGCAGGTGAAAGAGGTGTGCTAGCACTGGGAGACGTACGTTACGGCCTGGGACATGCCCACAGGCCCCTGTGGGGCACCTGGGCCGAGATGCCCAGTGGTGTGGTTTAGATGTGGTTTGTTCCCGAGAGCTCGTGTTTGGGGCTTGGGGCTTGGTCCCCACTGTGGTCATGTTAAGAGGTGGTGGGACCTTCAAGAGTTGGATCCTAGTGGGAGATCACCACGGGCGTGCCCTCAGAGGGAATTAGTGTAGTTCTTATGGAGCCCAAGTTAGTTCTCATGAGCAAGTTATTGTAAAAGAGTGAGCCCAACCCCTCCACACTCTCTTGCATCCTGTCTTGCCATGTGATCTCTCCCCTCCACGATGCCATCTACCTTGATACGATGTAGCTAAGGGAGCCCTTGCCAGGGCTGAATTGATTGAATTGAACTTGGACTTTCAGCCTCCAAAACTGGGAGTTAACTAAACCTCTTTTCTTTATAAAGTATCCAGCCTCGGATATTTTTCTATAACAATGGAAAACAGACCAAGATGCCCAACTAGGTTCAGTATTTAAGAGGGAGCTCAAGGGAGAGGAGAGGTCTTGGCTGAAATTAGGTCTAGGACTCGTTGACATGAAGGATGGGATGGCTGAAGAGAGTGGCTAAGACTGCCCAGTGTAGAAACCAAAGCCAGACTCTCAGGGGCCACTAAACTTTCAGTGATGAGGCCCTGAAAGGAGAGGGAGAAGCATCCACAAGAAAGCTGAGATGTGCACTCGAGTGGAGCTGTCCCTCCAGACATCTGAACAACCTGGGGACTGTGTAATGGCCTGGGGTTACCTGGGTACTGGCAGCTAGGCAGTAATGGAGACAAGGTTTAGGGATGGTCCCCCATGGTAACATTCTTAGCCATAGAATCCTGGCAATTAGGAAGAGAAGGAACCTCAGGAGCCATGCTTCAAAACTCCTACTTTTGTAATTGAAGATGTTGAAGAAGAAAAGCAAAGTGACTTATCCACAGTGGTTCTGATGGTCAGTGGCAGAACCAGAACCAAGACCTGGTCTCCTTGTTGGAATCCACATGCATCCGCCCCAACTTGGTTCAAGAGACCCAGGGCCAGTGAGGACCATGGACACAGCGGAGCCTTGGGCCACGAGCCAGCTCACCTGAGATGACCTCCAGCAGCAACATGAGCTTCAGGCCATCCCGGAAGTCCTCCTCGATGTTCTCGATCTGCGTCCCCGCCTTCCGGAGGTGGGAGTTGCACCATGCCGTGAACGTCTGGGCAAAGGGAAGAAGAGCAAGTGGTCAGACTCCTCCGCTAGTCACAAGGTCCCTCAATGACTCCACGGACCCGCAGCCTCACAAGGTAGCTGCTCTGTCCAAGGTCGTGGGCAGGCTGGTGTTGTCACCCTCATTAGACAAGACATTTAACAGGGCTGGGGGGAGAGGACACCCACCCAGGAGATTCTGCACCATTGTTCCATCTGTTCTCTTTCACCTTACCCACCAAGCGAGACCCCGTGGTACAGGAGAAGCAGTGCCCTTCCACACCCTTCCACCCCTCTTCCAGAAACATCTCTCCACCCACCTCCAGAAGGGCCACAATCCCATTCTTAGCAATTTTCCTCTGGTGTAAACTGGTTTCAATCTTCACAGTTTTTAAGTCACAGTAACCCAGAGGTGACATATGAAGCCCCACCAACACCTTTGGGCAAATCAGTTTATTAAACCCCATCCCAGCCAGGCGTGGTGGTGCACGCTTGTAATCCCAGTACTTGAGAGGCTGAGACAGGAGGATCGCAGGTTCGCGGCCAGCCTCAGCAACACAAGGCCCTCCGCAACTTAGTGAGACCCTCTGCAACTTAGTGAGACCCTGTTTCAAAATAAAAAAGAATAAAATTGGGCTGGGGGTGTAGCTTGAAGGTAGAATACCCCTGGGTTCCATCCCCAGTACCACCAAAAAAAAAAAAACAACAATAAAAAACCCTGTCCCACCTGGGAGCTAAGGAAAGGTTTAGTAAGTTTTATTGGGGACAGAGTTCAGAGGCATGTCAGTGTTTCGGGAAGTATGTTGAGTTACAAAAGCGTGAGCAAGAATTCCATAAGAGGGAACATAAGAAGATTAAACACAAAAACTATCAACTTTGCAGCTACTTCTCTATTAAGTAGATCACCATCAGGCGGGACACCAAGCTGTCCTATGCTGATAGCACCACCTGGTGGCTCAAACAAGAACCATGAGCAACAAAAGAACATGCGCTTCAATTTCACCCATGCATCTAAAACCTGGGCCAGTGTCTCTCTCCTGCTGTCACGGTTGATAGCAACCAGAGAGAAGAGCTCTCCTGCTTTAGCCAACCCATTCTTTGGCAATGCCAGACTTTTCTGCACCAAATGACACTCATAACTACATGGGGATTAAGAGCCAATTTCAGATCACCCCACCTTAGGGCCACTCAGCTCTCTTTCCACCTGCCCTGCAAGCTCAATGCTGAACGGTGCAATACTTGTAAGAGGAACAGCCAGGATGGAAGTACCCCTCCTCCTAGGGCAGGTTTCCACAGGCATGCCCTCCCCCCACCTCCTCTTGCCCCCCAGGAACTCCAGAGTGAAGTGCCAATCAGTGGCTGGGGAGGAAGGTACACCACACCGCTGATTACTAGGGGAAAAGAAATGGATGCCCGGATTTACAACAAAAGTTCAAGAGCCTATGAAGAGGAAGAAGGGGGCCAAGGAGGTGGCGGAAGGACAGCATTATGACACCCCCAACTTGGGACCTCATCTTCCAATCATGTCTCACTAGCAACTTACCAAACAGGGTACCACTCTCCTTGCAACCACACCTGCACACTGTAGGTCAGGTTTTCCCATGACAGAGGGATGAGGTACCCCAAAACTTTGGGAAAACTGGCACATAGATCTGGAATGTCCTCTGTATGTATGTTGCTTAGCTAACTACATTTGATATAGGATAGAAGAAATAAGTAGGTAGAAAGGAGACAGGAAGGAAAGTAAAATATAACTTTAATATAAGAACCTGAGCCAGGCGTGGTGGCGCACGCTTGTAATCCCAGTACTTTGGGAGGCGGAGACCGGAGGATCTGGGTTCGCGGCCAGCCTCGGCGCGCTCTCTCTCTCTCTCTCTCTTCCTCTCTCTCTCTCTACTTAGTGAGGCCCTCCGCAACTTCGTGAGACCAGTTTCAAAATAAAGTATAAAAAAATAGGGCCGGGGGTATAGCACGGAGGTAGAACACCCCTGGGGTTCAATCCCCGGTACCACAAAAAAAAAAAAAAAAGAATCTGGAGCTGAAGTGCTTCAGCCTTTACTCCCCAAACCAGTTTTCTTTCCCAGGCCTAACTCTCCCAAATTCTTGGGAAATCTACAGATCCCAGAGTTAACTAAAAGAAATTGTAATTTCCCTGTGCATTGATAACAAGACAGGTACAATATTTTGAGAAACCTATAATTTAGGACACTCTCCAGCTTATCTGTCAATCAGACAATGAAGACCCCAATCAGCCTGAGGACCCAAAGGTTGACCAGACCACCAGGAACCACCTCAGGGACTACCAGACTGAGATCACCCTCACATACCTCCTCTAGCCCACCCCTCACTAAAGTCCCCTATAAGAAAAGAGCCCTGCACTCCCCAAAATGCCTTCCTTATCTTGAGGTGGCCCGCATTCTCTCTTGAATGTGTATTTCTTCCATGTCTCTGACTGGTGCATACCAAAATTATTTTCCATCACGTTAGCCAAGGACCCTGCTGATCCTGAGTTACCGAGTCGAGGACTCACCCCAACACATTCATCTTTCAAAATTGTCACCTCTTCCAGAAGGACTGTCTGGGTTGGGTGCAGAGCCCATAGCACCCTGCATTCACTCCATCACTGCCTGGCCATTTGTCAGCCTCACACCCCAGAATGGGAGCTCTTAAAGGTAGAGACTCTTGTTCACCCTGGTCACAGGCTCTGGAGGGCACCTCTGTATCCCGGAGTCCCAGGGCAGAGTCAGGGCTGCCACAGCACAAGTCCCTGCCCCTGTGCAGCACATTTAGGTGGGTATAAAAGCTGGGCAGCATGAGAAACTGATGCAAAACTGGAGGGTCCTGGAGACCCGCCACATCTGTGCTGATGCTGAATGAGCAGGGCAGGGAGTAAAGGGACAAGCAGTGCTCTCGGGACCCTCTGGACATGAGGACAGCTCAGCAGACAGGGACTGCACGATGGCAGTATGCCCCTCCTCTAACATTAGCTCTGCAAGTCTGGCAGGGCCCTCAGCCTGTATTTTCATTTTGTTATAGTGTATATGTGTAACTGGGGATTGAATCCAGGGGCATTCTACCACTGAGATACACCCCCAGGTTCTTTTTAATTTCTATTTTGAAACAGGGTCTTGCTAGGTTGCTGAAGCTGTCCTCCAACCTGCGATCCTCCTGTCTCGGCCTCCCAAGTACTAGGATTACAGGCACATGCCGCTGCACCCGGCTTGTTATAACTTTTTTGTTGGTGTAAAAATAATGAAGGATTTTTAAATCTTTAAAATAAATACAATTTATTCTGGTTCTGCAAATTCTCCCCCAGCCATCATCTGTCCACAAGTCACTTTGTTCCCCATGTCACATGATACATTCGCATTGGGGCAGGGGTGGGGGGCTTTTTCCATTGATCACTGTCTTATACCCCCAGCATCTCTCAGCATCTTGCCTCAGTTTCAGGTCCAATGGGACCAGGTCCTGGTGGGAACTGCCCTGCACCGCCCAGCTGGGGGCTGTGAAATCTCCCTGTTTACTAACCAGGTCCTGAGGAGGTGGGTGGGGAGTGCGAGGAAGGAGGAAGAGGCTGCTTTTGTAAAAAAAGACTCGCTTGTGAAAGAGGAAAAGTGCTGTTGAAAGCAGTGCTTCCTGGGGAAGCTGCAGAGCGCACACCTGTGTTTGCTCAGGGCTCCTTGAGAACTGAGCTGAGGGAAGATGGCCGTGCCCTTAAGCCCGGGGGCCCCCACAGGTTGCGGCCTTGAAGGGGGCCCTGAGCACCTCCCAAATAGTCAAGTTTCCCAACAAACACCACTCCACGAATTTCAGGCACAGGGAGAAAATGGAGGCGGTCACTCGATGGTTAAGAACCTGTACTTTCAGAGGTTCAATTCTCAGGCCCACTATTTACTGGCTGTGACCTTCAGATTAACCTCCCTAAACTTCAGTTCTCTCAACAGTAAACTGGAGATAGAGCACTTCATAAAAGCCAATAGGATGAACTAAAAACTATTTACAAAGTACCTGCATTTAGTAAGTATTCAATAAGTGGTAAGAAGGAAAAGACAAGCTCCCCCAAAACACGCCTATGGATGGGCCTGGAGGGCTCCCTTCTGTGTAAACTCTCTGCCCAGGGTCCCACCCTCCAAAATGGCAGCTCCTGTGTCTGAGGACTCTCTCGTAACTGGTACTAATGATTAACAGGAGAGGGCTCACAGAGCAAGAGTCCCTGGGACTGAAAGGATGCCATCACTGGAAAGACCATGCAGATCCAGGTCTCTGACCTTGGGCCAGTGACCTGGCATGGCTCTGCCTCAAGGCACCCATCAGTAGGATGAGGGTAGTAAGGGCATGACAGTCCTCTCAAAACACTGGAAAGGAGCCTGAGCTACAGTGACTGCTCAGTAATACCTTTCATCACTACTATAACAGTTAGAGCTACAATGCTACAAGTTCACATTGTGAACACATTTCAACAATGATGTTAGCGCTTAGAAGAGATGTATGTAGTACCCAAGCCAAAGCCTCACTTTACAACTGAGGACACATGGATCTGCGGGGGTGAGGGGCCTTCCCCAGGCCATGCAGCTGGGTGTGTCCACAAACAGACCTCGGACTCCAGCCCCTCCTGCTTCTGTTCCCCAAGATGATGAGCATCGCAGGTACAGGCACAGGTGGGTGCTGGAACAGCAGAACCAAGGCCAAGATTTGTTTTTTGGGTTTTTTTTTTTTTTGTACTTGGGACTGAACCCAAGGGCATTCTATCTCCAAGCTACACCACCAGCCCTTTTTATTTTTCATTTTGAAACAGGAGCTCATTAAGTTGCCAAGGCTGGTCTCGAACATGTGATCCTCCTCTTAGCTTCCCCAGTACTGGAATTACAGGTGTGCACCACCACGCCCGGCTAAGGCTAAGGTGAGCTGAATCTCATGGGGTGTCACTGCCGGGTCACTGTGACGTGAAAATGCCAACCAGATGGACTCTAGGGGACTCCGACCAGCTCTGGCTGAGGGAACATCAGTAGAGTTGGCATGAGATGGGCAGCCTCTGGGCAACCTGGCAGTGAGAGATGAGGGAGGCAGAGTCTGGGGTAAGCAGGTGGTGATCAAGAGGTGGGAGACCATTCCAGATGGTAAGTAGACCAGAAACACACCTTTGGGAAACTTGGGAACTGGGATTCTGACTATGAGAGAACAGATGAGTGAGGAATTCATCTTGGATATGTGAAAACCCCTTCACAGATGAGCAAGTAAGCTTGCTGGGTGCACACCCAGGCAGAACAGCCCAGTGGTGAAGAAGGCAGATTCTAGAGCAAGATGCGCCTGCTTCCAGTCCCAGCTCTGCCCCTGAGTGACTCTGCAAGTGACCTCACTTCTCTAAACCTCCATCTCCACATCTGTAAAAGAGGTATAATAGACCCCACCTCACAGGGCAATGAAGATCGATGCAGCAACTCGTGCCAAGTGCTAAGCACACCCACCCACACAAGGCCTCAATACAAGGTGGCTGCTATTCTTAGGGTGAAGGACAGGAGGTCCAGGGAAGGTCAGAGTTCAACATAATAAAGAACAGACCTGTGGGCCAGGTGTGGTGGCGCATGCCTGTAATCCCAGCACTTGGGAGGCTGAGACAGGAGGATCACAGGTTTGAGAACAGCCTCAGCAAGTAGTGAGACTCATCAACCTAGCAAGACCCTGTTTCAAAATAAAAATAAAAAAGGGCTGGGGGTGTAGCTCAGAGGTAGAATGCCCCTGGGTTCAATCCCCAGTACCATAAATAAATAAATTCATAAATAAGAACAGACCCAAAGCCAGATGTATAGCGTGTTACCTGCCACTAACGGGAGGGCTTGGTGAGGGGGCTGGAGCAGGGATTCCAGCACCCCTGGGTGGCTGAGATGGGTGAGGTCCCTTATCTTTCTGATTCTATGAAGCCCGGGCAGCCCTTGAAAATGTCAGATTACAGTCAGACCAAGAGCCATACACTTCCGCATCTAAGTGGGGTACCCCCACCTCAGTACTTTTGGAGTTTGGGGTCAGGAAATTCCCTGAGTGGGGGGCCTGTCTTAGGTATCCTAGGAGTTTACCAGCATCCATGGCCCCCACCCACTAGATGCCAGTAACATCCCCCGTCCCAAGCTGTGACACCTAAAAGTCAACCCCCACTGACAAGCTGGGCTAGGAGACAAGTACACATGCCACAAGTCGAAACGATAAGCACAGCAGCTGTATTTACTGAGCACTTCACCTCCTTTAACCTTCACAGTGACACTGTATGATTCTTCTCCCCATTTTACAGGTGAGGAAACTAAGGCACAAAGAGATTTAATAAACGAGGAAAGGGGCCAAGCAGAAGAAAAGCAGGACTGGCGAGTCCTGGCCTCCGCGCGTTCTCATGCATTTCTCTTGAGACAGCGGACAACATGCTGCAGAGAAACACTTGTGAGTGAGTGCGCGTGTGAGCTAATAAACGGTGCCACCTAGAACACAGTCTGGTACCAGAGCAGGAGATGGCTAGGGGACAGCAACAGCCCTCCTCACCTCCGCATGTGGACGCAGGCCCATGCCGCCATGCCGCCACACCGCCACACCGCCACACCGCCAATGCACAGGAGCCAGAGATAGGGGCTTTTAATGTAAAATCCTTCATGTAAGAAATTGACACACCCCCTTCCAAAAAAAAAAAATGGGCAGGCTAACTCTGAATTGAAATTCACTGGGTACATGCCTATAATCCCAGCAATTCAGGAGGCTAAGGCAAGAGGATCCCAAGTTCAAGACCAGCCTGGGCAATTTAGCAAGACCTTGTCTCAAAATAAAATAAAAAGGTCTGGGAACCGGGCATGGTGATGCACATCTATAATCCCAGCACTTAGTAGGCTGAAGCAGAGAATTGCAGGTTCGAGGTGAGCCTCAGGAATTTAGCAAGACCCTCTTTCAAAATAAAATAAGGCTGGGGATGTAGCTCAGAGGTAGAATGCCCCTGGTTCAATCCCCAGTACCACCAAAAAAAAAAAAAAAAAAAAAAAGCTGGAGATAGAGCTGAGTGGTAGAGCATCCCTGGGTTCAATCCCCAGTAACCAAAAACAAACAAACAAACCAGTTTCACAAGGGACAATTAGATGTACCATGATTCCCACCATGCCTCATGAATTAAATAATGATATGAGTAAATAATAAAGAAATGAATAGTTGTGAGTTAAAACAAAAGCATATGTCACTTATTACACTCACAAAATACGTTCTGCTGCTAACTCCCATTGTCAGGGTGGGCACGTCACTGTCACTGCGTGCAGGCCTGGCTGGTGCAATTCCAGAGAAAAGCAACTTGCCAAAGTGAACCAGAACGAGCCTAACCCTGATCTAAGCTCTGGGATTCCATCCTGGGTAAGTAACGCTAAAGAAAGAAAGGCTGGCAGGAAAACATTCTTGCCAGCCTTACTGGCAATGATAAAAAAATTGGAAATGGCACCACATCATATTAATAAGGTATTAGTTAACTGAACTATGGTTTACTTACTTAAGGGATAGACATGGCCAAAATGATGGGTTCGGGAACTATGTTATTAAGGGAAAATGCATATATATAATTTTATTTTAAATCAGAATACAAAATTGTAATACAAGTTTCAAACTGCACAATCATGCAAACATGACAAAATGACTAAAAACCAGGCACCTCCAGATGCAGACAGAGCTGTGCTCTGTGGCAGAAACGTCTAGGGTCCTGTGCTGCTTTCCTTGCTCAGTGGCCTGCAACCATGCTTGGTTTATCATGCCCTTTTTTCTCTACCTTCTCGGGTTGAGAGCCCTGCTTCGAGATGTTTACTCTCCTCGCACAATCCAACTGTCCTCTCTCGAATGACCTCATCAGGAGCCCTCCGTTGACAAAGGTGCGGAGTAAACAGGTCAATCCACCTGCAGCCCAATGAGACTGGCTGGGCAGTGCAGATACAGTGGGATCCACCTCTCCAGGTCACCAGGCCTTAGGTGCTGACCACACCTCTCCCGGGCACATCCTCCCCTCTCCTGGAATCAAGTTGCCAGCCCCGGTTCACTCCAGGCGAGCCATTGTTCAAAGGACAGGGGTCAGGAAACCTGGACACTGCCCTGGCCCAGCCAGGCATGTGACCTCAGATAAGTTAACTCCTTCGAGCTCTGTAACCCCAAACCTCACAGCTGGAGCCCAGCAACCCTTCCCACCACAGTATGTCTGGAAGACACAAACACACCCCTGGGACAGTCTTCTGTGCCTGTGTGGGACTCATACAATCACTGGGCTCTGCTCCTGTCTAAGGAGGCCAATAAATTCCCCAGGGACGGTTTCATCTCAATGCACTCAAAGCATGACCAGTGTCCCAGTCTCAAGGCCGTCAGCTCCCAACCCGCCCAACCCAACAGACACCTGTGATTAGTTTACTGGACAGTCCCTAAAACGTGATGCCAAAAGATCCCTGAAGGGACGCACAAGAACCTGAGAACAGTGTCAGCCTCCAGGGAGAGAGGTCAGGAGGCTCCAGACTCGGGAGGGAGAGACATTTGCTCTTCACAGAATACTCTTTTGTTTCTCTTGAATTTTGTACCATGTACTGTTGTTACCTACTTTTTAGAAAATAACTATGCAAATGTAAAGAAAATGTGCCGGGAATTGGTAAAGATGGCGTCCAAGGGAGACACCACGCTATGATCTCTCTGGGACGCACACCTCATTCGCTGTGAAAGCAACCTCTCCACAGATGAAAAGCAACACAAACTTGAAATAAACAACGAAAAGTTTGAAACGCGACGAAATCAGAGCCAGAAGACAAAACAGAGGAAAGTAAAAAGCGCCAAACGCCTTACCTAAGGGAA